>JASDQU010438945.1:0-26231 GCA_032191745.1 Picea mariana | reverse complement strand
CATCAAACACTATTGGGTCCATTACCCAAAACTTTGTGCTACGGGTCTTTCTTCAAGGGTTGACATCAATGACAACCAACCTTAATCAACATATGCAATGGTCTGTACTAGACCGGACATTGCACATGTAGTGGGAGTTTTGAGCAGGTATATGTCAAAACCAGGGAAGGAGCATTGGACAACAGTAAAACGGGTTTTCAAGTATTTGTGTGGCACTGCTAGCTATGGATTGTGCTACAAAGGAAGACCGGGATTGGATAGAGTGGTTGATATACATGGCTTTGTGGATGCAGACTGGGCTGGAGATTTGGATCGTAGGAGATCTACAAGAGAGTATGTGTTTAACCTGTTTGGAGGAGCAATAATTTGGATGAGCAAAAGCCAGGTTGTAGTGGCACTTTCAACTACATAATCTGAATACATGGAAACCACTCATGCATGTAAGGAATCAGTATGGTTACAAAGATTATGTTCGGGTATTGGGTTGGTACAACAAGCTGTAAGGATAGAGTGTGACAGTCAGAGTGCAATTTTTCTGGTGAAGAACCCTACTTATCATTCAAAGACAAAGAACATTGATGTTCAATATCACTTTGTGAGAGACATGACTGAAGAAAATAAAGTATCATTGATGAAGGTGGACACTTTGAAGACTCATTAACAAAATCTGTGAGCACTAAGAAGTTCTCTTGGTGTAGAGGATTCGTGGGCATTGCAGCCCTGTATCTTTGACTATGTAACCCTGTAACCCCTGTATGCAAAGAAAACAACAAGTGGGAGAATGTTGGGTATGTGTTATATTCTTTGCACGAGTAGTAGTGTCATGTATTTAGGTGGTTTCTACCTCAGGAAACGTGTCATGTATTTAGGTGGTTTTTTTGGCACATGGTTTTTGCCGATGGTTTTCTATTTTCGGTTAAGGAATTAGGGTTTTGGACTAATATAGCTCATCGGGTTAGGGTTTTGGATGTCGTTGGATCCTATATGTATATTGTATTGTAAACAATGTAACACAATGAATGAATATAATATATGCTGGTTTTCCTGGTTTGGGTTTCCAGGGGAAAAATCTTTGGGTAATGTTTGTATTTGCCATTGTATCTTTTCTGTTCTTTTCTGAATATATGTTTACAATAGACATTGTACAAGGTTAGAATTTACACTTCAAAGTATGGAGATACATAAGAATATATCCATACCACAATTCAAATGAAAAGATGAGGAAAATATGCTCAACTGAAAATGAGTGTGTCATTTTGATTTCCTCATTCTCAACTAGGATCTATAACATTAACTCGGCAAAGACAAAAGACTTCTTGGACTTTGCAGATGAAAAATCCAAATTGAATTCTTGAAGAAAAACAATCCATTTGTTGTACTTTCCTCAAATAATTTTCCAAAGTGGAAATAACAATTGTCTTACGTAGCAGAATGTAGTGTCAAAGTCGCTTGATAGCATGAAATGCTACAAGTGCCAAATTTTCAACGTGCAAATACTTGATTTCATGAACCACCAATGCATGAATTAAATAATAGATCGCATGCTCCTAGAGCTCATCATATTCCTAAACAAGAACCATGCCAATCGAAGATTCGGTTGCTACCAAATATAACAAGAAATCTCGATTATAGTTGGGGGACTCAACAAACGAGTCGAAACCAAATCTTTTTTTAACGCATCAAACAAATGTTTTGTGGCTTCGTCCCAATAAAATGAGACCCCTTTCTTCAAAAGGTGCATGAAACCTTTTGTGATGTTGGCATAGCTCGACATGAATTGCCAGAGGAAATTTGCCTTTCCCTACAGGCTTTGAAGTTTTCTAAACGTATGCGGGGAAGGAAACTAAATTATTGCCTAAACCTTTAAGGGGTCAACCAAGATCCCCCTCGTTGAAACAATGAATCCAAGAAGACGAAGAAAGGTCACGTAAAATATACACTTATGCGGATTCAATCAGATCTGATAATAATGACATTCTTTAAAAACAATGCGGAGGTGTAAGAGATGTCGAGATATTTTCTGCGAATGACTTGTAACATCATCTAAGTATCCCTCCATTATATGCTTCAAGTCATGAAAAGTGAACATCATGGCCCTCTGGAATGTAGCTCCAACATTTTTAAGACCAAAGGGCATATTCTTATAAGAGAAGGGTCCCCAGGGACATATAAAGGTTGTCTTATGTTGGTCCTCCGGACGAATCTCAATCTGGTTGTAACCGAAAAAACCATCCATAAACGAAAATATTTCACTCTTCCCGCACTCATCTAAGATTTTGTCGATAAATGGCATCGAAAATTTATCTTTGGGACAAGCCTTATTTAATTCTCGTAAATCCATGCATACACGAATTGTACCCTACTTTTTATCAACCAGAACTGGGTTGGAGACCCATTCCGTCAAAGGCATGGGGTAGATGAAGCCCGCATTAAATAATTTTTCCACTTCTTCTTTTATTTTCACCGCCTTCCTAGGGTTTACAGATCTCAAATTTTGTTGAAACTGACTTTGTGTTTTCGTAGGTTCAAATTTCATGTTGAACTATCCGAGGATCGATGCCATGAATTTCCTCATAAGACCATGCAAACACGTCTTGAAACTCTTTAAAAAGTGTTGTATACTGAACAATCTCATCTTTTGAGCATTTTTCTTTGATGAAGACATTTTTGACAACATCGGGATTCCTAGATATGTTGATCGGGATCGTCTCCAATATATTAGCCATATTTCCTTCGGCATAGACACCATGTCTAGCCAAGGGATTGACTATCCTATCAACACTTCTAATGATAGCTGACTTAAACTCTCCATTCTCTATGTGATCGAGTTCAGGGAGGAAATATGATCTTTGATGTATATTCCCCCATGGTCTTTCATCTCTGACCATTTCCTCAATAATAGATTCATATGATGGCAAGATGGTGTCTAAAAAATCTTGGGAGTTTGAAGAGTTTTGAGCCCAAACAGGCTCAGGAAAAAGATCATCCTCCTCTGTGACTAAGGGATTTTGATCTGGGTCTATCGTGACCCGCTGAATGGATTGATAAGATATTTCAACTACAGAAAAAGGTTCATCCATCCCGACATGGACTCAACCTTCAACAGAAATAAACAGTGAGAGTAGCGTCCATGGATCACGCGTATACGAAATTCTAAACTAAACGACCTTATAGATGAAAGTCCTAAAACCCAACTTGTGTAATTCGATCGAAGTGGTGTGAACATATGAAATCAATGCAGAAGAATCAAAAGGTCCCATAATCAAAGGATAAATTCCACAACCAATACCCTTAGTTGCCATCTGAGATTTTTTGATCCAGAAGACATTGGTCCCGGGGCTAGCCGTCACATCAGAAAGGTTGGATGCCACCTGATCAATGGTTACAACTCTTCCCTCGTGGGGAAAGCATATAATCTGATATACTGTCGAGATGAAAAATGTCATGGCATATTTCCAACTTTGTCCTAACAATAGATTATAGTCGAGCGACACATCGACTACTTCAACCTCCACACAAACGGATTCCCCCCCCTAGCTTAATTGGACAAGAAGGAATCAGACCATGCGGTTGAAACGATCATCCATCGAAGGTAGTCAAGAGCGTAGGAGAGGGGGTAAGAACAAAAGAACTGATATCTTTCTAACATGACAAGGACATTATGCATGTTGAAGCACCCTCATCAACAACAATTCTCTTAACCAAAAGATTGTTGCAAAAAAACAATATAGAAAGATACATGATATGGAAGGCGAGGCCTCACATCAGTAGCATTGAACTTCATTATGAGTGATTGGAGGAATCAATAGCTCCTATGGCAGACAATAATTCTGTGTGATATGAAGGGAAACTTTGGAGCACCTCCAAAGTGGACATTGCACAGGGAATTTTAGCCAAATCCTCGATAATCTAATAATTGGGGGAGGATCTTGCATTGGGGTTATGCATTATTCATTTATAGACACCCTTAGGTATGCGCGAGGCTGTCTCTTTCTTGGGATTCTTTATATGAAGAGGGGCCTGATCCTTTGAAGCTTTCTTACCCTTCTCTGTCGACTCTGGATTATCATAATTTCGAGACCTCGTCACCAAATCTACATCCTTTAGCTTCGAATGGCTAAGAATATTCATTACTCTTTTATATCCATCAGACAAAGGTGCACTTGAAGTGTCCCCTTGCAGGTTGAAGTTGGAAGAACCACCCTGCAAATTTTTCCCTTGTGGAAAGGGTTCTTCAAAAAAGAAGGTTGTTGTTGATTCAAATTTATAAGATGTTGGGCTTCTTCCATCTGTGGGATTTGATGTGTAAGGTGATGTTCATCACAAAGATTGCAAGGAAATTTCACCTTCCTTTTTACATCTTTGGCCCCCTCGACATTCTCATCATATTTTTTGTTTTCCTGCCACTACCCTTCTTACCCTTGCCTTTTTTCTTCTCGTCGGGTTGTTGAGGACCCTTTAAATTATTTGTTTTCATAGAATTTACGTCTAAATATTGGGTGAGGGGGGTGGTCAAGCCAGAGGTCGGACCAACCACAGGTTGTTGAATATCAAGTTTTTGCATCTGGATTGTAGCCAAGTCTGCAACTTTCGTTTGAGTAGAATCCACTATGCCATCAACTTGTGGGTTAGAATTTGTATTTTCCAAGTTGATATTAGACCATGGTGCATCCGACATAATCTCATAGAGCATGCTTGATTGAGAGTAAATGAGCTCTAGTTGTTGCACCCGAAAGATCAATTTTTCTTCCGAAAAAACTACTAAAGTCGCAACATCCTTCGAAATACACGGGAGTAGAGATTTCAGGAACCAATCAAGGAGAAAATATGGTGGAACCATACCTTTAATGAAGCTCTTCCTTCTCCTCCATTCCTGGATATGATCGAAAATGTGTGTGGCCTTATCTTTCTCAAAATTGGCTAGTAATTTTGTCCTGGCGTCGTACCGGACATGCAGTTGGAAATGGTTTAGGAAAACCATGTCTAAATCACCAAAAGTTGAGTACCTCCCCCTTTCAAGTTCAATGTACCACTTGGCAGTGCCTCGAGTAAGAGTATGTTGGAAAAAACGCAATCGAATTGAATCATCATTAAGTGAGTTGGATGAACACCACAAGTGGAATGTCATTACATGGTCATGTGTATCCTTGCCACTTTTCCCTTCAAACTTGGGTATATCCGAATGTCGTTGGGTTGGGACTGCATGGCATCTAGGGTCAAGATGAATGGGATCATTCATCAACTTGGATAAGTCTAGAAAATGCAGCGTTGCCATAAATGGTAGTCTAGGTTGCACCATTGACTGATTGGCATCTTGAAAAGAAGGTCATGGGTTGAAACCGACACCAAGTTGTCAAAAAGAGTTTGCAGTTGAACTAGAGATTGGAATAAAACCTTGTTGACCCTATTTGAAAGGAGGAAATCCTCCACCCATCTATTTCTCGAGAGGAAAACCAGGCTTTCCCCTAGAGGATCCTTCATGGAAAGGAAAAAATCCTGGCATGGGGGTATACTGACTGGGAAATGGGTTTCCCCCTTGCGACATCCCTTGATATGGATTCCACAGGCCTTGGGGAGGGGTACTCCCCAAGGGTTCCCCTAGCGAAGACAAATTTCCTATCAAGGAGACATATTGACCTTGGAAGGGGTTTCCCCCTATCGACACTATAGATGCAGTGAAAGGGTTACTCCCAAACCCACCGTAAAGTGTGAATGGGGTTGATGTAGATGAAATACTAGTGGATTGAGATCCGCTACCCATAGAGACACCCCAACCCCATGTAGGGTTAGGGCCAAGAGATTGGAAAGGTCCACCTATAACGAATGGGGTTGACAAAGGAATGTGACCTCTGCCCCAAGAAACGACTTGGTAAGGAGTTGGAGTGCTCCTTGCACCAACATTTGAAGACTGGGATGCTGGATGAAAACTAACCAACGAGTTAAGTGTGCCCATCAATGACATTCTGTATGAAAAAGTGTTCGTTGTTGACGAAAACAATGTAGTTGCACTCAAAATTTGAGTGGGATCGACGAACAACGAGGGAATGTTGTTGGTCAATGTGGGGATGGATGATTGAATCACACCCATTGTTTGGTTTGACATATCAGGAGGAAAGATTCCCCTGATAACAATCATCAAGGTGGGAGTTTCAAGGGCTCCCAAACCTGACACTAGTGGAGTGTCATCCATAGTGTCCTAGTGGGGAGGGATACTATCTGTGAGGTTCGATCTGGGAGGTGGGACTTGTACGACTGAAAATGGAAAAGTCCTAAGTAATGGAGGATTAAAGTGTGGAACGAACTCCTCAGCTCCAAGATCCTCAACGATTACCTCCTCTAGTTCTGGAGTGTTGACTTCTAGAGGGTCAATGTCTATGATCTTGGTCTCACCGATCAGTAGGAAAGTGCCAGATGAATCAAGTCGATGCCTTTGTGGAGGCAAGGGAAAATTATTTCTAATCTCTTCCTCGGATGGAAGGCCTTGAATTCTCCTCAATCTCTGAGGCGGTTGATGGGCCACTTTGACTGATTATCTCTCGGTAACAATCTACTCCCCTTCCTAAATTTGAACTACATTCACCAATCACTCTACTACAAATCCCTAAAATACAAGACAAACACAAACAACTCTATCAAGATTCTGACTCAAGTGGATTAGGTATCGGGACTGAAATAAAAATAAAGTGGACTCGGGCCCTTTCGGATGGAGGCAAAGGTTGATTAAGTCTCATGGGCCAATGCACAAAGGTATGAGAAGTAGTTGTCCTGAACTCCATAAATCATCCTTATCCGGTGCAAGTGTCCTCACTTCGCGAGGCACCCTCCAACAATACTTAAATGTGTGATGCAAAATATTCCCTAGGTACTACGACAAATCCACGTAGTTACCTTCTGATATACCTAGGAGCAACAACTATGGTTACCATCTCACAGTTGGTTCCCGAGGGGTATAGTCGATAGCCAAGATCAGACATGTGGGTAGGGTATCAAAGCCCAAAGCCTTGAAAGCACTGCCTCCAACATAGGTATGGGTACAATAAAAAACCCCAATACACGATCTCTCCACTACACTCGGTCAAGATCTAGAGAGGAATCTCCTTGGGTATTCCTTACAGGACCTCCTGTTTAACTCATGTGTTAGAGGAGCTTCCAGACTAAACCTATACGACAACTGGCTTCTTCACTCCCTATCACAGACACCTATTTTGGTTTAGTGGCCTTGGATAAATTAACTCTCGAACCTACACCAAGGCCTTAACCTAAACTTGTTCATTCACCCTAGAAAAATGAAAGTTTCTCATGGATTTTAGTTAAGCGTTCATTTTAATGGGTTGTTCTTTACTCAAAAAGGGCGTGGATGCAAATTTGGTGATGTTCTGACTAACTCAAAAAGTAATGAAAAATAAGAACACAATGCAGTTTCTTCAACTGAAAAATGGATGCAACTACACTTACAAAGTAAACTCTTTTTATTCTCAATGAAAACAAAACATTTTGAATGGAAGATTTGAGACACCCTGAAATGCACACTACAATTTTCTTTTCAAAAACCCAATGCAAACAAGAATGCAAAACTTGCACGACTAGATTCTTTTATTTTTCCAATAAAAGGCTACCATTACCAAAGTGTTATGGAAATGCAACTACCTTGATGCTAAATAACTAACTCTTTTCTTGTAATGATGAGAGGCAAGGGTTCAAGAAAGGAGATGTAAGCAAACAAGCGTATTTTGTTTCTTTTTCATTTTTTTGAAAGTAATGAAAAGAAAATAAATGCAAATTTTCTTTTTCTTTTTCAAACAAAGGAAAGTAGGTATAACAAGAGAAACAACCAGCCTAAAGCCACTGAAAGCTCAGTGAAACTGGAAACACCCCCAGGTAACAAGACCAAAGATTCAAACACCTAAGAACCTTATAATCGAAAATGACAATCACAATTTTTTTTTTCTTTTTCTGTATAATAAACTTTTTCATAACAGAGCAAAGCCAGAAAGGGACTCAGTACACTCAAGGGAACTGACCAAACTAAACACCAAACATAGAATTATAAGATATATATTTTTTAAACTCTACTCTAACACAGGTATGCGACTATGTGTAGTGTAACTCACAGATATCTGTGGGTTGTAGATGAGAAACTCGTGGATGTACATAGGATGTAGAGAAGCAACACATGGATGGCTTGACAATTTCAGAAAAATAAAAAGCCACTCCAGAGAAGAGGGCTTCCAGAACTTGAAAACAACTCCTGAGAAGCTAAATCTCTATGAAAAACCCAGAAAATACAGAAAACAAAACAAGGCAAGAAACAAGAAAGGGACCCTAAACAAATTTACCCAAACTAGGAGAATTCCCCAATATGGTCACCAATTATGTTGATGAGATATTTCCCCCGTGAATTTCGTTCAAGTCACAATAAATCGAGACCAGATTGAGAACATTGAAATCTCCCCTCACAAAAAAATGTGCAAACTGAAAAATAACTACGTTTTGCTAGTAGAGAGTAGGAAAAGAGAGAAGGAGAAAGTGTGCACGTTAAACACTTTGTTCTATGTCGATCCCTACTCCTACTTTTCTAAGTGCTCCTGACATTTTCAAGAACAAGCCTGCAAAATGAAATCAATACAGATGCTACAATGAGGTAGTTACGTAATCAAGTAGCATATATATCATGTGTTATATCCAAAGCAAGTATGAAAAAGATAACATACAATATTGCAATGAACACAAAAATTGAGGGAAAGAGAACTCTTCTTTTAAAATCAAATAACAAAGTTAGTTACAACCTAACTCGCTTCTAGCACTGCTTCGGAACCAACCGCCTAGGTTCCTCCACAGATCCTTCAAGCATCTACTCAACTATGAAGCTCTTCCTTGGATATCCCAACAAGGATAAGGAAACAACTTATGACTATATAATAAGGAAGAAACATTGGAAAAGGAGTTTCCAAGTTGGAGGATGATACTCAGAGGATAAAAGGAATAAGGAAGCTCACTAGATTTCAATAACATAACCTTGCACCAAAATACTTGTCCTCATTCTAGCCCTCAACGATGCTTTTATATCTTCCTCAAAGGGTTAGGGAAGTTGGAATCCATTTTGTATGGGCATGGGGACATCAGGAAACAATCCAAACCGAAAAACCTTCCCGAAAACTCAAAATTATTTTATTTTTCATTATTTTTTAGGGAATCCGCGGGTTTTACACTGACAAGTCGTAGATATCCGTGCTTTGCATCAAAGGAGCCCGTGGATATGTGCAAAAAAAATGTTTTTTAGATAATTTGGATGAGGCAAGTTGGGAATTTGTCTATCAAGCCAAGGGAAAGGGTTAGGCCATGACACAAATGCATAGGTGTGGAATTTTGTGCTATAACAACATTTCAGTGCCAAAATATATTTTTTCGTCGACATTTCAGGACTGGAAACTCTTTTCTTCATTGACGTTTCGACACCCAAATGCATTTTCTTCATCAAGGTTTTAGTGCCAGAATGTCTTTTCTTCGTCGATGTTTCAACACATGAATGTCTTTTCTTCGTCGATGTTTCGACACCTGAATGTATTTTCTTCACAGATGTTTTGGTGCTCAAATTTCTTTTCTTTGCTAACATTTCAACGTCCAAATGTCTTTTCTTCGCTGACAATCTTAGTATCGACAAAATAAATAAATAATAACAGTTAGTCAACTTTCCATGTTTTCAAGCTTGCAACTGTCATAGAAAATGCCCGAAACAAGTCCTTAAGATGGATTAAACTCTTCAATAGCCATGGAAACCTACGGAACAAGAAAACCCAATCATTTGAATACAAAAAATGAAGAAAAATGGGGATTTCGACCCCACATCTTATGTTGGGAAAAAATAAATTTCTCCCCCAAAAACACACAGGTAACAACTTGTTGTTTTGTATCAGGCCTAATGATGTACCCTTCAACTTCATTACCACTTTGTAGTGCCCTCACTACTAACCCATAATTTTTTTTGATACCCATTAAGTTAAATATGTGCAACATGTTAAAAATGTCCATGCATCTACATGATTATTTAAAAACATGAATGCAATTTATTAAACATGCACAACAATTATCAATTCACTCAAAAATTAGAGTAAACACACAATATCTAAAAACTATGAATAAAAATTGTGAACAAAGATAAAAATGCTTATCTTTCTAAGCAAATGTGCAACCAACAACAAAGGACTAACATTCCACCCAACCGTAGACTTTTTGCTCCAAATATTAGCAGCAAGTCACATCCATGTTTTTAATCCCCAATTTAGTGATGTATAATGTAAATATGATACATGGTTTTGGGTCAAGTGATGTAATATGTAAACAATGTATATCAAATTAATAAAATAAAATGTAATGTTGGCTACAGGTGGACGTGGACAGAGTCACGTGGGCTAAGTTTCCACAAGAGAAGAGGGGATATAAGGGGGGATTACTGATGTCTATTAATCCCATGCCACTTCCTTTTATTATTATTTTTGGTATGAACCTTGTATTTTTCCTTTGAGTTTATTAAAGCCCCAATCATTGAATACATGTAAGAGGGTTAGGTGAAAAGGCATTTCACATAGTTATTGAGTGCACGGGGTTGAGTAAATTCAACATCGGGGAATGTGAGAGTCAACATGCTTGGATAAAAAGGGAAATTCGTATGGGTATTATAGGCAGTTTTTACATTACAACAAGAGGGTGTTGAGTGATGGAATTAGAATATAGCCATAGTGGGTTTTGTGGGCAATTTGTGGGAACTGTAAAATGCACGAAGAAGCAGGTTGTTAGGCATGTGGAGTGAGTTCTGTTGTGCAGAAAAAATGATTTGTTGTTGAGAGTTTCCCATTTTAGCTATAATTCCTTGAAGTCCCCAACAAGAGAAATTCTCAGCCAATCTGTGTTGGAGCCCTAGAGGGAAGGGGGATAGCCTAAGGGACTGTGTAATAGAGAAGGGGATGCCATTCCTTGGGTTGTGCAGGTTGTGGGAAAGAGAGTTGGTGGATTGGGATGGTTGTAGGAAAATAGCTTGATGTGAGTGGACAATAGTCACCCTTAGGAGACACCCTTTCTTATGGAATCCTAGCCCCAAATCGGGGGTGACTTGCTATTTAGATTTGGAGCAGTAAGTCTATGGTTGGGTGGAACGTCCATCCTCTATAGTTGGATACACATTTGATTTAAAAGATAAGTGTTTTATCTCCGATCAATCTCTTTAATTATAGGTTTAAATTGTTGTGCACAAACTCTGTGTTTTTTAGTAATTACATGCTAGTGTGTGTATGTTTAATTAATTGGATTCATGTTTATTGGAATTGTTGTTATATGCATGGGCATTTTATCCTATTGCGTGCATTTTAATTAATGGTATTAGAAAAATAAAATGTATTTTTATGGGTTACTAGCACAAGTGATATCATTTTGTATTAGAGCCACAAGTTCAACACTGATCTTGCATGGGTAAGATTCAACACACTGAAGTAGAGAATTCCAGGGGTGATATTCAAATATAAATGTAGATTATTGTTGTAAATTTCCCCCAAGGGAAATTGGGAAAATTTTCCTAGGAAAATTGGGGAAATTGAGCTCAGGGATTAAAAATCCCCAATTTTAACATCTAATTGGGTAAAATCAAGCTTGAAATAGGACGAAATACAAATTCTTGAGCAATCAAGGGAAATTGGGTAAAACTCCTTAATTTCTAAGCGAATTCATGAAGAATTTGTACTTAGAATTGTTGTTGGGAATATTAATAAGAAGTGAATGGATGAGATTAGAATGAATTTCGGTCCAAGGAGGTTAGATTGACAATTTATAGTGTCAATTTAACTAACATAACAATTTTGTAGAGCCAACCATGGAGAAAATTGGGGAAATGTAGGAAAATCCCCAAATTTATGATCAATTTTGGTCGAACTAAACTTGGAAGTTGTCACAGGGTTGAATATGGAGGTGGCAGACCAATGGTAGGGGTTGAATTCAATGAAAGAAGCATAACTAGAGTTTCAAGTTGCCATGTGCATCAATTTTGGATATTAGGCAATACTGGCGAAAATTGAAGTTTCAAATATTTTTGAAAAAAGTTCCATACAAAGGGACATGGAAGCCAAGTGGCAGGTGATGTGGAAATGGTGACGTGGACTTCCATGGTGGAAGTTTCATAGTGGCATGCCATGGTGCTGGGGTGGCAAGCCATAATGGCTAGTTCAAAGGTCTGCAGTGTGTGGTGGCAAGCTTGACAAGTGATGTGGGTGCCACAACGGACTAGGTGGTGAGCTCTGATACCATAAGTGGTGTTAGAGGTTTTTAAAGTGGTTTTGAAATGTTTACAAACCTTTGAAATGAATGAGGATCCACTGCTTATCCCTTGGAAGTATGGTGGTTTCAGAGGGTTGAGCATTGTTAACCCATGTTTGCTTCAACCTCAAAAATCAACTCACGATCGTTGATATACTCCTGATTTCCAACATTAAATCTGGGGAGCGTGCATGTTGTGTGTGTGAGGTAAAGGTGTGGGATGGGATCTTTCCATCCCTGCAGCCAATGAAGGGGTGCAAGGTGGAAGGATGGTAGAGGAAGTGGGACCCTTGTCCCATTCACGGTTAGTTAGAGCACCAAACGGGTAGATAGGTAGGGATGGGGCCCATAAATAAAATAAAATAAAACAAATAAAGAAGAGGGGAAGAGGAAAGAGAGAAGGAGTAAGGTGTCAAAGGTTGATGGGGTAGGGTCAAGGTGGCCAAGAGGATGAAACATAATCACCTCAGGGTTCCATGTGGACCTAGAATGCCACATTAATAGCCATGTCAACAAGGATGCCACATAGGAAAAAGTTGCCTATGGTTTAAAAAAAGAATAAGTTTGGAGCCAAAATCATATTTTTTCCATAGAAGGAGCAGAATAACTCAGAAGAAGATAAAATTTTATGGGTTTTTTTCTACAGTATCGGTGTCTACAAAAGAGCTAAAGAGGGCAACTGACTAGTTATGCATTGATTTTCCACAAAATGCAAATTACCGATGAGATTTTTATAGTATTTCCAAAAAGAATACATGAAAATAATTTATGAAGGGATTGGCTATATTCCAACAAGTTTAGAGTGGAGATGCCAAAAAGGGAAAAATCCACTATTTCGTGCCACTTTGGGGGATTTTTGGGATTTTGAGAGGAGGAAAAGAGACCGTACATAGAAAATTTTATTTAATCAACATTTCATGTACTCATCAAGACAAACAACTTTTCTCTAGTGAATTTTTTCCATAATTGCATAGTTTGGGAGATAGCCAATTTGGCTAAAAATTCCAAGTTTGGAAAAAAGAGGTGAAAAAGAAAAAAAATGACATTTCCATATTGCTGCAGATTTTGACTGGAGCATCAGAATGAAAATTTGAGAGTTATTGTGAAATCACAATAATCATTATTATCAATTAATCTTGTGAAAAAAATTCTGGTTCTCACCATATTTTATTCTATAAGGGTCTGAAGTTGGCCTCTAGGATTTATTGTACCTGTGAAATAGGTGCAAAAAGGGGTGAAATTGTTGAATTCAGAGAGCTGTAACTTTTATCCCAGAAATCAAATGGAGACATAAGGATAACAATCATAAATATAATTTGGAAGAGAAAATAATTTAAAACTCGGAATGTTGATTATGTATTAGTGTCCTTCAGAAAATCAAGGGAAACAAAGGCTCATAGATTAATTAGTGATCATTTTACAATGTGCATAAATCTAACAATAACTGTTGCATGCAATTTTTTATAGAATTAGATGTGCATGCATAATATAATTGGTTACTATATGACGACTATAAACATGGATGATGCCCAAGGATCTTACAACCATGAAGATGAGATCATAGGGTTACTGTCAGCATGGGAAATGCAGAGATCGAGTCCAATTGACGAAGAAGCATGGTGGAGCTTGTGGAGATGGATGAAACTATAAGAAGCTTGCATAAAGAAGTGCAAAGCTATAGAGAATACAATTAAAGGATGATGGAATCTTAGGAGGAGCTGCTACTGAGTCTGAATATGTTGCAGAGACAAGTCAATAAGGATTCAAGCACAAAACAAGCAACAAGTGCTAGGAAAGTAGCAACATCCAAATCTCATCATAGGATGGGTGACAACAAGGGATATAGGAAATCAAGGAGTGTTATCAAACATCATCATTCACTAGGACAATCGAATAGAAGAGCACACACATGTTCGGGGCCAGAGAGCAGTGCAAGTGTGTCCCCTGTCAGAAATCATAGGAGAAGGTCCGAGTCGGATATTTTGCAAGGAGAGCTCAGGATGCTCAATCCACCATCATTTTATAGCGAACATAGAAATGGAGAAGAGGTTGAAGCATGGTTTTTGGGAATGAGGAAATATTTCCAGTTACATGATTATTCATCAAATGTAGAAGCCATAATTGCAACCTACCATCTTCAAGGAAAATCATGTATGTGGTGGGATCAACTGAAATATGTTAAGAACATTGATGAGAAGAGGATCTCATGGAGGAAATTCAAGAGATATTTCCAGTAACAGTACTTGTCAGGGAAATATTATGACAATAATATGAAAGATTTATTTTAACTCAAGCTTGGAAGCATGAAAATGGATGATTATGAGAGGGGAATCCTTGAATTGTTGAGGTGTGTTGGTTTCATAAAGGATGAGAAGGAAAAATCCAAAGATTTATGAGTGGGATACCTTATTTTTACAATGATAAAATTCATTTTGAAGAACCGAAGACCTTGGATGAATTCATAAGAAAAGCTAAGTATCTTTATGAACAAAGCAAAGGAAGGTCAACTTTTCAAAAGGCTTGGGATGACAAGAAGAAAGGAAATATGGAGAAAAGGAAGAAAGGTTTTAAGCCACCATTTTTTCAGAAACAACTCTCAAACATACAAGCAAGGACAACAAATAAAAATGAACCTATTATTGTACAATTTGTAGATTGGGAAAATCCCTACCCAACCACCAAAATGGCAACAACTAAGGGACACTGTACCCATTGTCAGCTCGATATAGGTCCTTCACTTCGAGGGTGACTAGGTCACTCTAGGGAGGCGATCCCAATCACCCTGGGGGGATTGAGATGGATGGATGAGAAGGAAAATAGGTATCCCCCTAAATTTCAATGATGGAAAGAGGAAATATGGATTTGATGAATCATCTTCAGGTGGTCTAAAGTTTCCAAGTCTCTGGGTACCTGCAAAAGTGCTTGTACTTGCCCGAGACACAACAAAATCCACACTTGCATATGATATGTTAGGTGGAAAAGAAATTTAAGCTCTCTGTCCCTAAATTTCAGCAATCAAACAATGTTTAATTATCAACAATATAATGATAACAAAGGCTGCAATTAAAGTTGCTACAAGTTCAATTAATCATGCAACAGGTGAACCAACAATGACTAGTCTAGCTTGCACAAAACAATATGAAACTTGAGCAGTCAAACAAGGTTGTTATAAAAAATTTCTGCAGTAAAATTATGAGCCTTATGTCTGTAGTATATAATGAATTACAACAACAAAATTACCCAATGGAACTTTCCCAAAAGTTGATCAAAAGTGTGTTCTGGCAAGTAGAATAAAAAGGTAAAATTCTAGCTTAAGTCTAGGGTTAGTTTATGAAATATTAGGGTTATAAAGGATAGGGTTTATGCATCCTTATGGCTGTAGGGTTATTTTGTTAACAACACAAATAATTATTTGTAAAAAGAGGATGCCCCAAGGAGGCAAGGATGCTTGTAGCATCAAGTATACAATCCAAGTGAGAGAGCATCGAAAAGTGAAATTGTCACGTTTACTAATGCAAAGATTTTATATCTCCAATGAAAAATTGAAAGATCATTAGTGCCTTACAATTGGGTTTATGGCGTCAATGAAAGAGATGGCTTGACTAATCACTTGGGGGTGTATGTCCTTGTAATTCCCAAGTGTATCTAAGTCAATATAGGAGATTCCAAGAGGGTGTATGCCCTTGTAATTATCTTGGCACAACCTTAAAAAATATTTGACCTTGAGAAGTAAAAATTGGATCAAAATGTTTGATCTACAAATCCCTAGGAGTGTCACCCCTTTTAATTCCTAGGTTTTGTAAACAAACCAAGGTGGCCTTGGAGGGTGTATGATCTTGTAGTTCTCTAAGACACCTTGTGAAAATTGACCTTTCTTTGAACAAGTAAACAAACCTTGGGGAGGGTGTATGCCCTTATACTCCTCCAAGGGTTTTAACCAACAACAATTATGGAAAAATCAAGACAAAAGACAATAAATGTAGATTTTTCCCTTACCAATTCTATAAGAAGCTAGATCAAACCCTTATCTTCCAAGTTAAGTCCATCCACATGCACAAGAAAGAGTCTCCAAGCCTAGCACATCACTTTTCACCATCAATAGCAAGCACAAACCATAACAATATGCAATAGAGAGAAAATCCTCCAAGGCTGGCGAAATTTTCAGCCAAAGGCCTCTCCAAATGGGAGAGTTATGGTGATTGAAATGAGATCTTGTGATCTATGTTTATACAAAATGTCACTAAGATAGTTTTTCCACATAATTTTATGGTAAACCAAAAGACTAGGGGCCAACAACCCTAATCTTAACCCTTTTGCAAATTAATATTAAATAATTCACTTAAAATTTACTTTTACACAAAAAGAAACCCCAATTCAAAGTGATGTCACCCCTTTAGGGGACGTTTTGACACTAGGAGCAACTCATTGGTGTAGGAGGAGTGTAGTTAGGCTTCCCAAAACCACATGTCAAACATCCAAGTCACTTCCTTCATGGTCAAAGCCTCATTCTCCTCAAAACGCCCATGTGTCAATGAGTGGTAAGCTCACCACCAAGCCCTATCCCCCCTAGGTGACGTCATGCTCCTAAAGATGACATTTTTCCTCTCCTAGGTGAAACATTTGGCATGTGAGGGCTAGGTTATGTCGTCCAAAATGTCTTCTAGGCCTCTGAAGTTTCATCTCTCTCATCCAACTTATATGCCCTTGGCATCCACCTGTAGGCTTCAAGCCCCATGGAATCCCAAGCTAGGATTGTTCCTCCAAAACTATCCACCAACTAGGTCCTGCAAAGACAAATAAGCACACCCTCCAAGGATCTTAAGTCAAAATATCATGATAAGTAAATCAATTTAATAAATGAGCCACCTAATCAGGTGAATCAAAGATTACCCTTTCAAACAATTAAGTGCTCAAAGACATTATGCAACTTTCCAAGCTTGGATATGGGAGGGTTGACAAGGTGTCCTATTGGGTAGATATTGCCCTGGGTCAAGGAGTGTTTCCAAGAGATCCCTCTCTAATCCATGTAAAGTGGATGAATTAGTTAAGGGTCAAGACTCAATAGACATGGGCTTCATGTCATACAAGGGATTGTAGTGTGTCATTCATGGGTACATTTATAGAGGGTGTGTGGCACATTCATTTGCAATGTAATTTTTCCAAGCCCATCATTTTGTCATTCATTCTTTCTTTCAAAATTTAGGGACAATTTGAAGGCCATTGTCTCGACGTGGTGTCGATATAATGACAATGTCACTCACAAACACCTAGTGGAAATGAGAAGGTTGGCTCATGATGAGATCCCCTTTCTCTCATCCATGCAACTAAGAGCCATTACCCTGGATTGGTGACCAAATAATGGTAATTTCATACCACTAAATATCCATGATCATGATAGGTCGGCTTGTGATGAGACCTCCTATCCTCCAACTACCCCTTTAAGCATTCTTAATCATTGTTTTTGTGGGTCACCCTTTTCTTACAGATAAGTGTTTCATTGATTTCTCAGGGGATTCTTGGGCGAAGCATATGGAAGTTTTATACATAGGTTTTATCTTTTACCCAACAACAATCCCTTTGGGCCTTCGGCCCCTTCTTCCCATAGAATGAAGGACAACCCCTTCTTGGGTCAATACACCCTAAAATCCCAAGAGATAAGGAAACAAGGGGTTTAAATGATGAAAAGTGGTACATATGGTCAGGAACGGTATGATGCATTTTCAAGGGAGCTCCTAGTATCAAACCCATCCCCAAGGAAGACCACTTACTAGGGAACAATGTCAACCACCAAGGTGAAGTAGGGAAAAAGGCATAATGTCCAAGCATATGTCATGAAATCTAAAGTATTCTAGGATACAACATACTAAAATTCCTCAAATATTGAATGTACACTCACCATAATACCTGACTTGTACCTCATGGAGCAAGGCCCAGTGCCTCTTGGAAGCCAACTAGTGTGGTGGATGCCATCTGAAAATATAAGACCTCTGTGGTGGTGAGAAGGGTATTTATCTGTGAAAAAGGATATTGTTGGTCATGTAGTATCTCGACACTCCATATCTATAACCTGAGGGCCGCAACACATAATATCCTTAGTTATCCCACAAAATGGGGATAACAGAACCGAGGATGATAGATTCATTTGGGAAACAACCCATAAAATTTCGGTAATGCGAAGAAGACCACTTGTATAGGGATTTTCATCACAAAGAAAAAAGGATGAGGATTGTTCACAATATTTAGGAGGCTAATACAATAAATGTATATTTTTCCCTTACCAATTCCACAAGAAGCTAGATGAAACCCTAATCTTCCAAGTTAAGTCCATCCACATGCATAAGAAAGAGTCTCCAAGCCTAGCACATAAATTTTCACCATCAATAGCAATAACAAACCATAACAATATGCAAAAGAGAGAAAATCCTCCAAGGCTAGCGGAAATTTCAGCCAAAGACCTCTCCAAATGGGAGATTTATGACGATTAAAATGAGATCTTCTGATCTCTATTTATACAAAATGTCACTAATATAGTTTGTTCAAATAATTTTAGTGTAAACCACAAGACTAGGGGTAAACAACCCTAATATTTCCGCTTTTAAAAAATAATATTCAATAATTCACTTAAAATTTACTTTTACACAAAAATAAACCCAGTTCAAAGTGACATCACCCCTTTAGGGGAAGTTTATACACTAGGAGCAAGTCATTGGTGTAGGAGGAGTGTATTTAGGCTTCCCAAAGCCACATGCCAAGCATCCAAGTCACTTCCTTCATGGTCAAAGCCTCATTCTCCTCAAAATTTCCATGTGTCAATGAGTGGTAAGCTCACCACCAAGCCCCACCCCCTAGGTAACATCATGCTCCTAAAGATGAAATTTTTCCTCTCCTAGGAAAAAAATTTGGCATGTGAGGGATAGGTTATGTCATCCAAAATGTCTTATAGGCCTCTAAAGTTTCATCTCTCTCATCTGGCATGCGAGCCCTTGGAATCCACCTATGGGATTCAAGCCCCATGGAAGCCCAAGCTAGGCTTGTTCCTCCAAAACTATCCACCAACTAGGTTCTGCAAAGACAAATTAGCACACCCTGGAAGGATCTCAAGTCAAAATATCATGATAAGTAAATCAATTCAATAAATGAGCCACCTAAGCATCTGCATCAAATATTACCCTTTCAAACAATTAAGTGCTCAAATAAATTATGCGACTTGCCAAGCTTGGATATGGGAGGGTTGACGAGGTGTCCTATTGGGTAGATCATTCCTTGGGTCAAGGAGTGTTTCCAAGAGATCCCTCTCTAATCCATGTAAAGTGGATGAAGTGGTTAAGGGTCAAGACTCAATAGGCATGGGGTTCATGACATACAAGGGGTTGTAGTGTCTCATTCATGTGTGCCTTTATAAAGGGTGTGTGGCACCTTCGTTTGCATTGCAATTTTTTCAAGCCCATTGTTTTACCATTCGTTGTTTCTTTCAAAATTTAGGGACAAGTTGAAGGCCATTGTCTTGTCCCGGTGTCCAGATAATGACAATGTCACTCACAAACACCTAGTGGAAATGAGGAGGTTGGCTCATGATGAGACCCCCTATCTCTCAGCCATGCAACTAAGAGCCATTACCCTAGCTTGGTGACCAGATGATGGTAATGTCATACCACTAAATATCCATGATCATGATAGTGTTAACGGGCGAAATTGGACGCTCGTCAACTGGAGGAGTGGATCCGGTCCGGGGTTGTCTAAATAACCCAAGTCGTTTGGGATGATCCACCCTGACGGGTTTAGCGGCTCCGTTGGCCAATCTAAGTCCTAGGAAAATGAAAGAAAAGCTAAACTAAGAAAAACTAATCTAAGTGGGAAAAGCAGCTACAGTAAAACTATATACAAATCTAAAACAAATACATACAATTTACTAACTGATATCATAAAACAATAATTCTACTTAATTAAATGTTCATCTATCAACACAATTAAATCTTAATCACAAATGTACAATATTTACAGATTACAGATTTTAAATGAAAACCTGCAAAAATCATTTGTAAACTATCCTATGAAAGCAAAACTATTGTTTTTTGATCTTTATAATTTTATGAGAAAGAAATAAAATGAAAACTATCTAAGCTGAGCAATTAAAATAATAATCCTAACTATAAATCTGAACTATATATATCTATCTAAACTACTTAAATAACACTAATAAACTAACCTGTAATAACGCTTTCCAATTTGTCCCGTGCAAAGTATCTGATTCGGCTGTTCGATGGGAGGAAACCCGCACCAGATTTTCCACAAGCTTCTTGTAAACAAGAAGCAAAAGTTATCTTTGAATATAAATGACAGGACAAACAAGACATAAAATGACAGCAATCTTAAAATTTGCAAATCATCACATTTAGATAAACCCGTATGCGAAGATTTGTACAAAATGATTCATTTAACGAAGAAGATAAACCTTTAATTCATTAAATTGAAGCAAGGTAATTGTTGTACTTTAAAACAAGAGAGATCATATATGGACAACACATAAACCAAATCACATCAACCTACAACGAATTATGATAGCTAAAGTAGTCGATAATTAATTGCAAACTGATATGAAGAAAACTTGAAATAAAAGTTTGATATATTGAAAGTTAAAGCTGTTACAAGACATCCACTTTCATCCTAGTTCGTATCTTCATAAGTCCAAAATATTTCTTTTCCCAACCGTGACGATGGGTCCATTACAAAAAATAACAAGTATTTAAAGACCACAAGGTAAAACATCCCTATGGGAATTATCAACCATTGTTTACAAAAAATCTGGGATAATCTCCCAAGTCTCTATTTCTGACTTAAGCTAACAACCTAAAACAAAACTAAATCACAAAAGTATCTCCTAAACTGCCATAGCATGCCCAATTTGTCATTGAAATTCATAGGTACCTGTAGGTGGACAAGAATAGACAAGTTTAGATAATGTTTTATTGGTAAAATTAACAAAACAATCTAAATTTTAAGACTAGCTACAGAATCTCACGATTCTGTAGCTAGTCTAATTTGAAAACAGAACCGTTTTAAATCAATGAAATGCTAATAGAAATATATTCAAACTATTTAACAAATATTTTAATTGCTAATTGGAAACAAAACAAATCGTTTAAACCAAAACTTCTATGCTAATTGAGAGAAAATGAAATCATGTTTGAATCTATTTCAATCGAAACAGACCCTAAACAAATATCTAGCAAATCTCTGGTAAGAATTCAATATAGACATAATATGTCAATCCAACACTCAACAGAATCGTTTAAATCCATACTAACAGAGCCGTATCAAATCTGTCTTTGATACTAATCCAACTCATACAAATAATTATGCTAATTCAAGGCACGCAACATTGTTTGCAAATCAAACCGAACAGGAAAGAATCGAACTAACTCAGGGCTGACACAATCGTTATACCAATGCTAAAATCGTATCAATCAAAACATAGCTGTGTCTGATTTTAGCAAATAAATCTTGTGTATAGGTCGAATGCCATCATAATCCCAAAACGAAAATATTTATTCAAAACAAAACATAATCATTTCTTGAATCTATTCGAACAGAATCAAACGAAAGCAAACCTAATCAACTACCCTAATTCAAACGTACAGAATTGTTTCAAACGTAAACCAAACAAAATCGAAAACAACTCAATCGTTTATACTAATCTGAGAACAATAAAATCGCATAACCAAATCATAACTATATTTGATTTTAGCAAAATGAATTGATGCAAACAAAATAGTTTATGCTAATTCCAAACGAAATCTTTCATGCTAATTCAAATAAAAAACGAAATCATTTCTGGTAATTGGAAGTAAACAGAACCATTTCTGAATCTATTAAAACAAATAGGAGTAATCGAAAGAAAACCCAATCGGTCATACTAATTCATAGAACAAAATTGATATTGAAATACATACCTGGGCAGTAAGAAAATGATTCAATCATGATAACTTTGAATTGACGAAGGCTGTTGCTGCTTTGACATTTCTGAAGACAATTGAACCGGTGGTTTTTTGTTTCTTTTCGTTGGCTTGTAGCCTGTCGTTCTCCTTTGACAGCACTGTCACCCGTTCCTCTAACGATTTGATCTTAGATTGCAATAGGGGGACGTCCGTGTAATAACATTCAAGCCAGGAATTGCATTGGGTGCAAGGTGATTGATCGGGCTTTGGCATCACAGGCGAGGGTTCTTTCAAGTTACCAGGGGTGTCACTGTGAAGCTTAATCCCCGGGAAATTAGGGTCTTTTTTGAGGCACGGAGGTAAGTTGGAGACATAGTCATAGGGTTCCATAGAGCAGAGGCCATGAGAATAGGGGTATTCCTCGACTAGGAAACGTTCAATATCAAAGTCTGAATCCTCGCTCAAGATGATAGGTTTCTGGTCAGTGCTTTGCTTGGGCTTGTTCCAAGCGCATCTCGATATCCATCATGCATTTTTCTTTCCCTTACTATTGACAGCAATATCACCTTTGCCTTTCTTCCTCACAGGCCTCTTGACATCCTTAGTATTGTCTTTAGCACACAAGTTGGCCACAGTATCGGGTAGGTCCATGTCGGGGAAATTCGAGGGTTTGACAGGGGGTAAAAGGGTAGGAGGTGGCACGACTAGCTCAACCAGGGTTTCAGTAGCCACAGACTTATCCATTAGAACACACTCGGGGGTGGCAAATCCATTCCTAGATAGGAAGGCTTGCCAACAGTCACCACTAAGGCTCAGATGATGAACGATAATGACTTTGATCAAGCAGTGATGGAAAAGGCTGCTATCAGCCTTCTCACGCTTGAATCATTTGGACATCTTGTACAGACTACGTAAGATATAATGTGGCATATTCAGAGGGTAGCCTATAAAATTCATCAGTAACCGAAGATGATACAGAAATACCAAGCCATAACGACCTTCGTAGGTCACAAACTGCTTAACAATTGCCAAAAGATCGTGCCACCTGGGTTTGAGGGTAGTGATATGCATACCTCTATCACAACTAACAATCTTCCTTGATGTGAATAGTAGCAGCCACGACACCTCGTCTACTTTGGAATTTTCAAACCACCTTTGCCCTGTAGCTGGTAGTCATGTGGCTGAGCTTAAGAATTCCTCATTTAGCTCAAGCTGTATGTCTCCGAACTTAGCCCTGCATCCGTTGAAGGTGAGGGAAAACTGTTGGGCAACCGAAAGGTTGAAACCCTCAAACCTTCGGATAACACCAGCCAACCACTATTTTTTAAATCTTGACAAGCATTGTCGAATAGCAATAGAGTTTGGATACCATTTGGTTCTATGCACACCACAGGTGCCATAGAACATAATACACAGTGAGCAGGGTGAATGGTTAAGGGTTTGAACAAGGTATACATCGGACTGATAGCTCACAGGCTTCCCCGAAAAACAACAGAGGTAACCCGGGATAGAGGGGAGGCATTAATGCCTAAGTGTGCGAAGGTGGTGGAAGGCAATAAACCCATGCAAAACAATCATATCCAAATGTACAACCGGCGGCACATATGGTGATTCAAATCACTATTGGTATATGTTAAAAAACAATGCCATTAAAACAATTAATGAAATCTATGGTAAGTCGACCCAAATGTTTGCACAAACATAGTGTTTGCATGGTTTTAAAATCAAAACAATGTTTCAAATACGGATTTGACCATACGACTTATACATTGTATGAAACTATTGAATTTAGGGTCTAATCACCATATTAACGCGTTGTTATGAACCCATTGAATTTGATAAAAAGAAAAAGAACATTAAAACCACCATTCAATCATAAAAATATCATCACAGTCTTATAAAATATGAAGTCATATTAACACAAGAAAATGTCAAACGAGTAAAGGTTTTGGTGTCTTGCTAACTGTGCGACTATGATTAAATTGGAAATGCAATGAACACATAAACAAGAGTGACCATAATAATCCAATGATGATTTTAATGCCATTGATGTGACTTCAAAATCAAATTTTTCACGCTTGCAGTCGTGAAAACGAGAACAAAGGCAGGTGTGCATATGCGCGAAATAATAGTGTTGTTTTATTCAAAGATTGCGATGAAAATCAAGGGTTCCAAAACACTTGTGTGGGCAGGTTATAAAGATAGGATAAAAATGCGAAATGGATGCCAACAGATAGGTCAGCTCACAATGAGACCTCATATCCTTCAACTAACCTTTTAAGCATTCTTAATCATTATTCTTGTGGGTCCCCCTTTTCTTACAGATAAGTGTTTCATTGCTTTCTTCGAGGATCCCTAGGAGAAGCATCTGGAAGGTTTATACATAGGATTTTATCTTTTACCCAAAAACAATCCCTCTTGGCCTTCAACCCCTTATTCCCATAGAATGAGGGACAACCCCTTCTTGGGTCAGTACACCCTAAAATCCCAAGAGATAAGGGAAAAAGGGGGTTTAAGTGATTAAAAGTGGTAAGTATGGCCAAGAATGGTACAATGGATTTTCAAGGGAGATCCTAGTAGAAAACCCATCCCCGAGGAAGACCACTTACTAGGGCACAATGTCAACCACCAAGGTGAAGCAGGGAAAAAGGCATAATGTCCAAGCATATGTCATGAAATATAAAGTAGTCTAAGATACAACATACTCAAATGCCTCAAATATTGAAATTACACTCACCATAATACCTGACTTGTACCTCATGGAACAAGGCTCACTTCCTCTCGAAAGCCAGCTGGTGTGGTGGATGCCATCTGAAAATCTACGACCTATGTGATGGTGAGAAGAGTCTCTATATATGCAAAAGGATATTTTTGGTCATGTAGTCTCTCAACACTTGTTATCTGCAACCTGAGGGCCTTGAGACATAATCTCCTTAGTTATCCCAAAAAATGGGGATAACATTTGGCTCCTACTTAGGGACGTGTGCTTTCCATAGAGTGCATGAGAACCACATCATCTCCTAGTAGACTTGTGCCTACCAAAACTCATAAAAAGGGATCATAGCATCTAGGGTGGTGATATCACCCTTTATCCACATATATATAAAATCCAAAAGGAAAACTAATCTAGAAAAGAAAAATTTTGACATTTTTTCAAAAATTTCTAAACTAAGCATGAAATCAATATGCAAGTAGAGAAAAATGAAAAATGGAATGCATCTAAAATAATATGAGCAATCAATATGTCAATGCAGGAAATCGAGATGACCTGCCTACTTACCTGGGGCCTTGGGGCCCTAAAGATCAGGTGATGGGTGATGTCAGGTGAAGTCATACAACAGGTGCAACCAACTAGTTACCTCATTAAAGTATCCCCCCCTATGCTTAATCACGTAATACAACAAAGATAATTCAAGCACAAAATAATCATGAGTATAAGCACACATATAATTGATCATGAAATAAAACTCATGGAGATGGGTGGGAGGGAGGAAATATTGCTTGAAAGAATATATGTCACTGTAATCATGCAAGGAATCCTGCTGGAAGTGATAACCACAAGATTGATCAATCGATATCTGAAGGGGGCTACTATATGTAGACGAAGGCTCATCTTCATATGCGCACAAAGACTCACTACTTGTCGAGGACTGAGAGGAAATGATAGATTAGAAGAATACTACATGGTATCTTGGAGAAGAGGGAAAGAGGTAAGGAATAGTTTCAAGTGTAGCAAAACACCGCATCTTCACCTTTGAATCTTCATGAAAATATCCAAAATGAAAATACATGCGCTTTGAATAATGAGCCTCTGATGGCTCCGAAAAATATGAACCATATACGCATGAAAAGTAGTCCTATAAAGATGACAATGCAAACCCCTTTTCTTGAGGGGTACCCTGATCCAGGTGGATATCAGGGGCCACCCACATTTTCCAAATGGCTCAAAACAATTTTCTGGCCATTTTGGCAATTTACTATTTTTAGCAGGTTTTC
>JASDQU010438944.1:34422-47712 GCA_032191745.1 Picea mariana | reverse complement strand
ATTCTGATTATCGAAAGAGAATACCCCATCGTTTGGTAGACGAACGGTCAGAATCCTTTCGGAAATACCCCATATCTGTCAAGACCGATGGATCTAGAGGAGGAGCACAGGCATTAACACCTTGACCCTTTTAGCCTTCGTAAGTAGCGATGGGATCCAGGACCGTAGATCCAAGGATCTGATGGAGCTCTATTGATCATCGATCTTAGCCTTTGCACATGCAAGAGAGTAGCATTTTTCTAACTCACGACTTGGAGTGGTCAAGGGTAAGAAGTCATGAACTCACGATTCACGAAATCGCGATGTGATCGTGGTCGTTGGATCCAAGCCACGGGAAAACTATTGGATCAGAACCTCCGCGTGGTATCGCGTATCGAGGGTTGAAAGGTTGAAGAACTTCCTTTCGACTACAAAAGTTGTGAAGTGCCGAGCACCGAGGGCTCGTGCGAACACGTGGCACATCCGTTAGGTGGGGACCGTGTGGTTGATAGGTGGTGTAACAACAAGCGCCCAGAGAAAGGTGGGAACGGGTCACAGGTGGTGGACACATGTTGCCTAGGAAAGAGTCAACCCATTGTTGACTTATCGTGGCTCGGGGTTTCACAGGATGAAGAAGTTGCACCCTGATCACTAAGGTCGCGAAACGCTGAGAGTTGAGGTCTCGTGCGACGAGAGGCAACAACACATATCGTAAGCAGAGTACAATGGAGGAGATAAGTGGCATGTACACGTCGCTTGGCATAGTCCACGTAACATTGACCTCTCGTGTCTTGGGAATTCACAAAGGAGGAGCACGAGGGCTCAACACTCCAACTAGCGAAGTCGCGAGTTGTGAGTAGTGCTAGTGTTTATCCTAGCCTACAGTTACATGTAGCAGGTGCTAGTGAGGAGGGAGACATACTCGTATCGTGTCTCAGGTATCGATGTTTGGAGAAAGAGGAGTCAAGAGCCTGACTCCCAAATTGCGAGTCGCGAAAGGTGCTTGCGCTAAGGCCAGGTTGTGGTCGCTTGGAGGAGGATAAGGAAAGGGATGGTCTGCGCTAGGCCCCATAGAAATTCGGGGATTCTGTCCCTCGAAGAAAAAGGCGAAAAATCTAGGTTGTTGTAGTGGGTGTGTGACAAATTGGTATCAGAGCATGGTTACAACACTTGGCCTGCGTGGGCTCATGAACGAGTTGCGCAGAAACTCCATTTGAAGTACTCTTAAAAGGTTAATCCTCTATCTTAATCCCCTTTATCAAAAGTCAAAGTTAAGAATGAAAATTCCTATGGTGTGTATGCATTTGAAAAATATGAATTATGCACTGGTTATGAATGAATATAAATATTGACTAACAACAAGTGTTTTTCCTGCACACAAGCGGACGATCAAGTGCGGGGAACTGCAAAGGCATAGAATGGTGACGCACCATGAAGTGGGGGATGGCTCCCACAATAGAGGCGAAGAGTTTGACGAAAGGAGGGTGGTAGAGACCCCTCCAGATCTAGCTGAGACTATGAGAAGCCTCATGGTCAAACTACAGAGCTGCAAGGCCGACAACGAGAGGTTGATAAAAGAGCAAGAGAAACAAACATAAATTAATGCAGTCTTGCTGCAGAGTTTATCCGACATACAAAGACAATTGCAGCATGGACCTGACACCAGTCACGCGGACCAACGATAGACAAAGAAAATCCAAAGTCCACCTGAGATGCAGAAACATGGTCTTTTAAGTGGCCACACTAGGAAGAGCACCTCGAGAAAGGTCCACCCCAGAGATAAGGGACAAGCATCGGACGATTCCTCTGGAAGGGAAACTGGCGACTCAGAGGGATCTTTTAGTAGCAGAACTAGTTCTTATTCTCAAAGAAAACAAAAGAAGCGAAAGCATTCCAAAAGTCATAATCTCGAAGAATTCAAGAAGGCTAAACCACCCTCTTTCGACAGTGAAATAAAGAAGGGGGAGGAAGTGGAGGCTTGGCTACTTGGACTAAAGAAGTATTTCAGAGTCCATGACTTCTCAGAAAACTTGAAGGCCCGAGTAGCCACTTTCAACTTGAATGGAAAGGCTTCCATTTGGTGGGAAAACCTTAAGAATGTAAAAGGGATTCACGAAGAGGACATATCCTGGGAATGGTTTGAGAAATGCTTCAGGATGAAGTATTTGTCGAAAAATTATTTTGACGAAAAGACTAAAGAATTCTATGAACTCAAGCTGGGGCAACGCACCATAGAGGAATATGTCAGCATATTCCTCAAGTTGCTGAGGTACATACCCTATATAAAAGAAGAAAAGGCAAAGGTGCAATGATTCATTAGTGGACTACCTAAGGACTATCAGAACAATATTGAGTTTGACGAGCCAAAGACCATAGAAGACACTATCTGAAAGGAAAGATATTGTTATGAACAGCTTGGGCATCAGACAGAACCTCGCGAAGGCTGGAAGCAGAAGAATAGTTCGGGATTCCAGAAAAAGGGGTTTAAATCCCCAAGATTTAAGAACTATAAAAAGGACTCAAGGATGAGCTTCCCAACCTGAAGTGTACACCAGCAGAATTTCCCCTCCCAGAGCGGAAATAAACCTTCTGGATCTACCCCAGGAAAGACTGATAACCCAAAGAGAGACTCCTTGAAATGTTGGGGTTGTGGAGAAGAACATCTATTGAGGGACTGCCCGCACCGACAATAGAATAGTCAGAGAATTTACAACGTTCAAGAAACTACCACCATCAATGACGTGGCCAGGAGTGTGCCGCAAATTTATGTAGCCTTGGATGATAAACAAGCTGACCACCAAGCTTCAATGGTGGAGATGGAAGGTATGATCACCAACCATCTAGTGTCTATTCTAATTGACCCTGGTTCAAATTTGAGTTATATAGATTCTAAGGCTGTTGATAAGTGTAAATTACAGCCACATAAACACGCCAAGCCATGGTTGGTACAATTAGCCACTGGCACCAAAAGAAAGGTAGCGGAGGTCATACCAGCCTGCCAATTCACTATGGGTGAATTCCCCACCCAAGAAACCCTTAACATACTACCCCTAGGATCATATGACCTATTGATTGGTATGGACTGGCTAGCCACATATAAAGCTGGACTGGATTGTTACCATAAAACCTTAGAATGTGTAAGTGAAGAAGGAATAAAGATAACCCTTCAAGGGATCCAAAAACCTGTCTCGGTGAGACGAATATCAACCCTTCAAATGAGAAAGTATTGCAGAAAGGGATGTCCACTATATGCGATACAGGTGTTGGAATTAGTTGAAGATGACAAACCAAGCCTCAAAGACCACCCCACACTAAGAGAATATAGAGATGTATTTCCGGAAGAGGTACCGAGTCTACCTCCGAGAAGGGACATTGACTTCTCGATAGAACTTGCACTAGGAGCGGTGCCAGTGTCTAGGACACCCTACAGGATGAGCACACCCGAGCTAGTTGAGCTTAAATTACAACTAAAAGAAATGATGGAAAAAGGCTATATCCGACCCAGTGTGTCTCCATGGGGAGCACCAGTCCTGTTTGTGAAAAAGAAAGACGGTACCCTCCGACTGTGCATAGATTATAGACAACTCAATAAGGTAACCATAAAGAACAAGTACCCCTTACCCAGGATTGATGATCTGTTCGATCAATTGGGTGCTGCTTCCGTCTTCTCAAAGATTGACTCGAGATCTGGATACCATCAAGTCTGAATCAAGGGTGAAGACATCCACAAAACTGCCTTTAGGACGAGATATGGTCATTATGAGTTTGTGGTAGTATCATTTGGATTAACCAATGCCCCTTCCACTTTTATGTGCTTGATGAACAATGTGCTTAGCAAATTTCTAAACAAATTTGTACTGGTTTTTATCAACGATATATTAGTTTACTCCAAGAATAGAGAGGAACATGAGGAACAATAGAGAGTAGGATTTGATGGTAGTTGGCAAATGATATGAGATGTTACTTCTCTACAATCCCTCTAATGACTCCATATTCGACACTTTTCCCTATGAGATAATACTTTTGGCAATAATGAACCATAAAAGTATTAGTGATATCAACAATGTAGCAACAAAATGCTTTTAGCAATTACATATGTAGGGGTCCCCATGCCACCCTTTCAGTGACCATAATCCAGGAAAGTATTAAGGTCACCCTTAGATAGCTGATGGACTTCCTTGTTATTTTCCATGTAAACATGAGGAAACAAGATGTGAGTAAAGGAAGATTGTAGGTGTTTGGCATCTTGAAAGAGGGGTTGTAACAAGAAAGTTCTCAGATCAACTTCTCCATTCATCCATTTGATCACAAGGAGGGAGTACCCTAGGACTTGAAGATGGGTAATTCCTTTTTCAATAGCAAGGAGTAATACCAATTTCAATGTTGTAAGCTCACTCTAATTTCTTGTTGATTGGAAAGTGTTGAATTTAAAGTCAAGGGTATGGTTTTATGAGAGGAATATTATTCCACCTGCCCCTCCACTGGGTGGAGCTCCCTAGAATTTTCCATCGAGAAAGGCCCACAAATATTGGGTGTCAATAATCATGTCAAATTTCTGTGCACGTTGGTGGACTGATGAGAATTGAGGGTAAGCCCTTTTGATGTTCAAACTTTGTATGGTACACTTGAAAGATAGTGTGTTCTTGTTTTCACATATTTTTTTAATTTCTAGTAATCCAGACTACCCAAGCTATAGTAAGGGGTAAATCTTTGAAGGACTTTGTCTCCTTGTCCTTGTGACATTTTCTTAAGGCTGCTTCAATTGAGTCTCTTTGCCATTTTGATTTCAAACTTGTGAGACCTTCGATTTCACTCTAGACTTGCTTAGTGGAGGGACATAGGAGTATGAGATGTACATATTTTCCTAAATATGATTCACATAAACTACATCTTCCTTGGCGTTCATAGATTTTTTTAAAATTAAATCCCAGGTTAGGGCTCTTTTATTCAACAACAACCACTCAAATAATATGGCTTTGGTAGGGCATTTGTATTTCCAGAGCACTTTCTACCCCCAACACAAGGGCTTGACAAAGCCTTCAAAATCCAAAGTGTTGTAGGCTACATGTCTAGGTTTGATCCAGATTGGATCATTATATTAATTTTCATTTATCTCGATGATTTATGGGTGAAAAAATTGGAGGAATCAACTTGTAGAGCCATTTTAGCGACTGTTACAAATTTGGACCTTTGGATCCAAAAAATCGTCTAGAATCTTTCAAAGCCACTTTGAGGCATCAAATGACATTTTTCTTTGGTCTAAACCTTACTATTGAGCCATGATCTATATTCTACACATAAAGACCTTTCAACGGTGCAAGAATCACCTCAATCGGAGTCCGTATGCAAAAATTATTTCTCCCGCAAGTTGAACTACCGTATTGATCACCATGGTGTGAGTAGATGCCACGTCAACCTCCATTACTTAAACATGCGGGGTTAGCCATGTAGTGAATATTCTAAGAACATTCTGGAAGGTCCAAAACCTTATAACGATTGAGATTCGAGGAATTCAAAACCCTACCCTTAGATGGTTATCGACCTATGTTAAATATCGGACCGCTAGGCGGAGAAGGGGTCCCATTCTATGTTATTGTATTTTGTTCCATAGTAGAGAAGAACAACCGGGAGTGGGAAATTAGAGAACATAAAAGAGGGGGTTAATATTCTATAGCAGCCTAACAAGCCACATGTCTTAGGTAACTCCATAGGGAGCATCTTCTCTTTTGTACTTGCATTATTTCCTTACTAGAGAAAAGAGAGCATAACAACCTCACCTTCCCAGAGTAAATCTGTGTTATTTTGTGGATGGTGTGTGATTGTATTTTACTGTTCTCTTTTTCCACATTTTATCTATTTCATGCATAAGTAGAAAATCAGTAACCAAAGATTCTAGAACCTAAAGGAATTTAACCTTCATAGTATAGATTTCAGTTTTATTTGTTAGATCTGTTGTGACGAACTATTCTAGTGGAATATCCACGATAATTTACAGATAAAGGTTTATAACTCTCCGTTGGGTTTGCCAACCAGAGGAGTTCATCCTTTTCTTCATTGATGTATACTCTACATTTTTTGAGAAAATCAGTGTAAGAGGTCTAGATTGTTGCATATTCCTCATTTGGGTCCAAGTCTTTCCAAGTAAGCCATTGTTGTTGCCTAGAATTCAATGTTTTCCCTATTGTGATTTGACATGAGTATACAAACCCTTTGATCTGAGATCAAGGATGAATGGTATGGGTAGCCGATGTTGGTCTTTGCTTCCAACCTAAGGGTTGAGTCCAAGATGGACCTTCTCTCTTTTTCCAACTCTCCAGATTAATCATTTTCCAATTAGAGAAAAAATTGCAGTGGTGGCTTCTCAAATGATGGAAGAGGACTGTAATTTTTTTGTTTGGGGAGCAGATCTAGTCTTCAATAGATAGATGGATGCGATATTTGTCCTTCATGACCAATGCCCAATAACCCTTTCCTTGAATCAATCTCCATACATTCTTGGTTGCGAGGACTTTGGAGAAAAAGAAGAGATTTTGACGTCCAATCCTCCTTGTGTTTTAGGGATAGCCATGTTTCTCTAGGAGACCAATGCCATTCATTTCTTCTCCTAATTTCTTGCCTATAAGAATTGGTAACATGGTTGCTGAATTTTTTCCAAAATCCCTTTTGAGATCCGAACCAAAAACATCCAATAAACCAAAATGACCTCAAGGATAGATTTTATCAAAACAAGATGATCACCAAAAGATAGCCATCTATTGCACAAAGTGTTCAATTTTCTTTCGATCTCTTGGTTATGAGCCATTACCAATCTCCCTTCGTGTATATATTTTCCTTTAAGTGGATCCCCAAATACTTGATACCAGCCTTGAAGGTCTAGGTCATGAAGACACTTTGGGTTAAGTTGTGCTTTTCATACTTAGAAAGACTCCAACTTATTACTAGAGACTTGGAGGAGTATATTACCATTCCCGTGCATGTGAAAAATAGGTCTAGGATATATTTGAGTTTATCGACCATATGTTTCGAGCCATCACAAAAGATTAGGATTAACGTATTACGTTTGATTAAAAATTGTTCGTGTAATGAATTAGATTTCACGACTTGACAAAAACAGAAAGGTTCCACCGAGATTTGAACTCGGGTTACTGGATTCAGAGTCCAATGTCCTAACCGCTAGACCATGGAACCTTACACGTTTCAATATGGCCGCTGCCACCAATAGAAGCGGCAATGGAGCAGCTCTGTTTTTTAACCAAAATTTTTGCTTCCAATAATACTTCGAGTATAGTTTTCCATTGGAAGTCAACTCAGCTTGAATTCTCATCAATTTGGTCACTGCTAAATGCATTAATTTAACAATGTTTTAAACAAACAAATTATTAATTAGAATCTGTTTAAAATCAAAATTTTGAACGCTAGTTGCTTTGGTCACTTTTAAATTTTATATATTTAATTTTTTTTTTTCGATAATTTATACACAATTATTAATTTAAATTTTTGAAAAAAACATTTTTACAATTTTCAAATGACCATTTGTAATATTTTGATTAGTCAAACATTTAACAATGATTTAATTTTACCCAGGCCTAATGGTTAAGAATGTGTTTCCTCTTAAGAGGTCATAAGTTCAAATCCAGAGGGGGGTAGGGTATGTATACCTTTGTAGACTTTACCAGTCAAGTCGCTGGGCGGAGAGGGGTCCCTTGTCCCACAAACAAAGGGGTCTCATACACCAATTTGGCGTATTGGCTTGGCTGTGACCTTAAAAATAGATTATATATATATATATATATATATATATATATATTTATCCAATTATAAAAATATTTTAAAAATAAATATATATAAATTTTCAAATTTTTATTAAGAAAATGCCATAAATAAAGGAGAAATCATTAAATTGTATTTTTTTCCTAAAGAAAAAAAGCTTCTATATTCAAAAGGCATGAATATACAATTATCTGTATTTGACTTGTATCACTATTGCAGCCATATACTTAGCAATACCTATAGTACGTTGCTTTAAAACCATTCTAGTGACTACTGCCTTGTCCTTATACAAAACTAGTATTGACTAAAACAAGATATAGATCAAGTGTACTATCATAAAAATCTGTTTACAGACTCTACAATCGACTTGAGATAAGTCGATTAAAGTCATAATTCCATGGCTTCTATCTCCTCTCCTTCTATGAACTCATAGACGCCAAATGCTCCAATTAGAAGAGACAATGCTTGTTTTGACAACTCGTCTTCTTTCTCGTTCAATTCCTAAAGTATTGGGCTAAAAGAGAGCCATTCAAAGGATTGGAAATCCAATTTAATGTCTCTCATTAAAGGATCTAGTTTGACACCCTGTGTGGAATTTTTTTGGCAAGCCTAATCGATAACCAGTTTTGAGTCACCCAATACCTATAACTTTTTTACATCCTTCTTGATAACAGTTTCCAACAAGGTTTATAAAGTAATGAACTCCGCTCTATTGTTTGTGCCAATACTAGTGCATATCTAATATGAAGATGATGTTTTAGGAATATAACCACTCCAACACCAAAAACATGGGGGTGTCCTTATGTTAAGAGCCAAATATCAATATAGCATAGAAAAACCTCAGAATAAGTACCCAACATCTTGAAAAAGAGAGAATTTCAGATAATAAGCCTCTTCGAGGGGGCAACCTCCTTTTACACCACATGAATGTTCAAGTACAAGATGATTCCAAATGAAAATGTCTCCTTGGTATATATAGGAGACTAGGAGCTACAATTACAACTAATGGACCCAAGCCGGCATAAATAAAATAACATTACTAATGTAATATTCCCCAATTAAGTGGTAATGTGCAACTATTTAGGGCTTAACATGCCCCTCCCCTTCAGACAAGTGTTGTCCGCAATGCTTGAGTAATTCTGGATTCTTCTGTATAAAAGACTCATCTTCCCAAGTGGAATCTTCAGCAGGAAGTTTCCTCCACTTAATGAGATACTCTGAAATGGATCTATTCCTCACCTGGCGAATTCTTATGTCAGTGATGGCTTCAGGCTTCAATATGATTTTTCCTTCCTTGTCAAGTTCTGGCAATATAGTTTGAATTGGGATCTTGTCACCTATAACCTTCTTTAAGCATGAAACATGGAAAACTGGGTGTACTTGTGAGGATGCAGGCAACTCCAATTTGTATGCCATAGTACCAATCTTTTGCAACTCCTTATAAGGACCATGGTACTTTGGTGATAATTTATTATCCTTCTTGGCTTGCTTGAGGGACATCTGTTTGTATGGTTGTAGTCTTAAAAACACCCAATCCCCTACTTCAAAACTTCTTTCACTACGATGTTGATCTGCTTGTTGTTTCATGCAATTATGTGCCATGGTCATGTTGTCCTTTAAGATTTGGAGAACTTTTAGTTGATGCTCGATGTGATATTCCACTGCTTGAACCTTAGATTTTTCTTTTAGAGAAGAAGTGATGGAAGGAGGGTGGTATCCATAAAGTGCCATACATGGTGTCATTTTTGTTGCAGTATGAAAGTAAGTGTTATACCACCATTCTGCCAAGGGTAACCATTTGAACCATTGTGTTTGTTTATCAGAGACAAAGAAACGAAGGTAACCTTCCAAACATTTGTTCACTATATCGGTTTGTCCATTAGATTGAGGATGATACGATGAGCTATGAGCCAATTGAGTACCCAAACAAGAAAATAACTCTGTCCAAAAATGTCCAGTGAAGATAGGATCTCTGTCACTTACAATAATCTTTGGGATTCCATGTAGTTTTTGAACTGTCTCTATGAATTTAGTGGCAATTGTACTAGCTTTGAAGGGATGAAAGAGTGCACAAAAGTGTGCGTACTTGGTTAGTCTATCAACAATCACCATGATGACACTCTTTCCTTCAGACTTTGGTAACCCTATGATGAAATCCATGGAAACCTCCTCCCAACGCTCACTTGGGATGGATAATGGTTGTAAAAGACCTAGTGTCTTAATTGTTTCCGCCTTATTTTGTTGGAAAACCAAACATTTTGCTATAAACCTTTGAACATCAGTTTTAAGGCCATCCCAAAAAATTTCCTTCTTGACCCTATGGTAGGTTTTCAAAAATCTCGAGTGCCCTCCTACCAGAGAGGTGTGCAATTCCAATAGTACCTTTTGTTTGAGTTGGGAGTTCTTACATAAATATAAGCGATCTTTGTACCATAGTGAATCATTTTTCCATGTAAATGTATATGATGCACTGGAATCCTACTGCAACCTTTGAATGAGATTACACACATTTTTTGTCATTCTTCCATTCATCCCTTGCTTCTATTATACAATCAGGTTGGATGATCAAGATATCACAGAGAAAGGCCTCAACATCTTCATCCTTTCTTGAGAGTGCATCTTCCACAACATTTTGCTTCCCTTTTTTATAGATGATTTCAAAATCATAACCCAATATCTTGGTCACCCATTTTTGTTTTTCTTTTGAAGATAGTCTTTGTTCCAAGAAGTATTTAAGACTATCATGATCTGTTTTGAACTTGAAGTGCCTACCTATTAGGTAATGGTGCCATTTCTTCAATGCATGTAGTATTTCCATCATTTTATTCTCATAAATGGGTTTGTGTAAGTCCTTTCCCTTGAGTGGTCGACTTTCAAAATACAGGGCCTTCGTTCTTGCATTAGGACAACACCAATGCCATTTCCCGAGGCATCACATTCCACGATAAAGATTTTTGTGAATTCTGGTGTGGTCAAGACAGGAGCTTTACACATCACCTCTTTAAGTTGTTCAAAAGATTTAGTTGCCTCTAAAGTCCATGAAAATGCATCCTTCTTAGTTAGTGCCATTAAAGGTGTTGTTATTCTTCCATAGTTCCGAACAAACTTGCGATAGTAATCTGTCAAACCCCAAAATCCTCTAAGGTTCTTCAATGTTTTGGGAATTGGCCAGTCCATCATGGCCTTAATCTTGTTAGGGTCTACCTTGACACCTTCATGAGATACAATATGACCCAAATACTCTACCTCCTTCACCCCAAAGAAACATTTGGATGGTTTGACACATAGTTGTTGCTACTTTAGTAGTTGTATCACCTTGTCAACATGTCACACATGATCCTCCCAAGACTTGCTATAGATTAGTATATCATAAAAAAATACTCACACAAATTTTTGAAGGAAGGGCTTGAAAATGGAATTCATCAACCCTAGAATGTGGAAGGTGCATTTGTAAGGCCAAAAGGCATGACCAAAAATTCATAATGGCCTTCATGAGTTCGGAATGTTGTTTTTGGGATATCTTCTTCCTTCATTCTAATCTGATGATACCCTGAATGAAGATCCAACTTTGTGAAATAGATTGCTCCATGTAGTTCATCTAAAAATTCATCAATGACAGGAATGGGAAACTTTTCTTTAATAGTGATCTTGTTGATCTCTCTATAATCTGGACACATACACCATGAACCATCTTTCTTGAATACCATTACCACCGATGCAGAGTAAGAACTTTGGCAAGGTCTAATAATGCTAGCCTCTAACTTCTTCAACCATATGCTCAATTTCACTCTTTTGGGCATAAGGGTATCTGTACGACTTGATGTTAGGAGGAACACTCCCAGGAATTAGGTGAATATCATGATCATGATTTTGAGTGGGTGGAAGACCTTTGGGAATATAGTCAAATACTTTGGAATGCTTATCAATGATCCCTTGGAGATCTAGGGGAATAGACGGCTTAGATGTTTGAACATATAGTGAGCATAGTTGTGCAATAACACCTTGATGCCCCTTTTTCAATAATTTTGTCATGCCATTAGAGGTTATCACCTTACTGGTTTTCCCAGTGATACCTCTTAACTCAATTTCTTTTCCTTCCAATGAAAATTTCATGAAAAGTTCTTGAAAATTAAAAGCCATTGTTCCTAATGGTTGTAACCATTGGATTCCTAGTATGACATCAACACCACCCATGGGTATAGCAATCATTGGACTATTCATTACATATTCCCCCATTGATCTTATTGCATTTTCCTGAGCAATTGATAGTTCCTCCATCTATAATCATTACTTGAAACTCTAGCGTTGGATATACAAAGCAATTGAGAGCTTTGGCTAATTTATAGTGAATGAATTTATGAGTACTACTAGAATCGATTAGGACTATTACCCTTTTCTTTTTGATATATCATTTGATCCTGAGGGTTTGAGGAGTGCTAATCCAGCCGATGCATTACACAATATCGTGGGAGTCAACTCTTCAGAAGAAATCACTTCTACGTTTTCATCTTGAGATGGTTCTTGTTCTTGTTCTTGTTCTTGTTCTTCTTCCTCTTCACAATATATGTAGAATAATTTCCTCTGACCACACTTATGTCCCTTACTGTACTTGATGTCACAATTAAAGCATACAAATTTTTCTTTTCTTTCCTCCAATTGTTTATGTGTCAACCTTGTAGGTTGAGGTCACACAAGGATGATTTTAGGGGCTAAATTTCGCTCATGGGATAATTTTCCATAGTTTTTCCAAAAAAAAGATTCGCCATTCTAAAAATGATTTGCCCAAATTCTATAGGATAAAATTATTTTACCTTAAAAGTCGCCAAAACTTTATACAAACTATATAAAATCCTTAGCAATTTGAATATTTTTACAAAAGTATCGCCAAACATTTATAGTTGGCATATGAAGGATTAGTAAGATTCACCAAGGTTTCTACATTTTAAAATAAATTTCCATCCTTAAAATCATCCATGTTGAGGTGTTTTAGAAGAAAGAGCATTATTCTCTCAATAGATGTTAGGATTGGTCCTTCTAGTATCCATAGCCATATTTTTACTTTCAACATTTCTTGCCACCCTAAATGCATTCTCCAATGATTTGGGTTTGCAATGGTGAACCTCATGTTGAATGCTATCCTTTAAAGTTCCTATGAATACATCAATCAAGTGCTCATCTGGAATATTTGTTACCTTTATATTCAATCTTTGGAAGTTCTCAATGTGTTATGTAACTAAATTCTTTTGCTTGAGATTTATCAATTGGCTAAAGAAGGTATTTCTCCTTGTATCCTCATAGTGTGCTATCATTTCTTCTGTGAAAATTGTCCAAGTGACGAGTGATTTGATAGAACAAAGCCATCGATACCATACAAATTGATTGGGTTCTAAATATAAAGAAACAATTCATACCTTTTGTGTATGTGGCACATTATGTAGATCAAATAATTGTTCCATATGAAGTATCCATGTGATTGGGTCCTTGCCATCAAACTTCCTCATATCGATCTTAGGAACGTGGTTGGTCTTCAACCCAAAGTTG
>JASDQU010438944.1:19335-34372 GCA_032191745.1 Picea mariana | reverse complement strand
ATCTTCCTTGTGTCCTCATCATGAATTTCATGGGATACATTTTCACTTTCAGGTGTCCTCTCTATTAGGAAATTTTTCAATCCTTCCATGATCTCCCTTTTTAAACCATCCATCTTAGTATCCATTATTGCCTCCAATTTAGCTTCAGTTGAATCCATCATCCCTTGTAGTTCATATTTTGTCATTGTCTTCTTTTGTAATTCATTTATGTCCCTATGCATTTCTTCACCTTCATCAAGAGTCCAAGTGGAATTGTTTGGAGGCTTATTTGGTGTAGAAGTTCCCTTTTTTGGTGGCATGTTGGCCAAGTATTACTTTTAATCCTTGATTTTGAGGTGGTTCTGCTAGACAATCTTTATTTTGCTGTATCTCCAAATTTTCGGCCTTTCTAGGTATGAAACTTTATTTTTTTAGTTCTATGATATTTCTTCTTTGCAATGCCACAGGTCTGAGAAAAATTGGATTTTCCAAGTGGAATTTATGGTAACTTCCCCACAACTTGCTGATTTTTGTCCTTTTCAGGAGATCTCACTTGTATAGTGTGCACAACAAAAACTAATTGATATAAAATTGTGAAACTTTTACTAGAAATACTACAGACTGTCCACTATCCAATGCAACCAGTCTCACGCAATTTGGATACTCTAGGAAGAAGTTATGATTTTTTAACCTAGAACACCTGCTTGCGACTGGTCAATAGGGCTAGTCAGATACCCTATCTTCCACAGGGTGTATATATTAATTTAATATGATCCAGAAGCTGAAATTTTTATCACATATACCTTACTAATTTCTGTGAATAACCTTCGGATTTCAGGTTCTGAAACGTTACAGAAAAGTTTTTATAGAAAAAATTCCACAATGACTAGATTCAGGATGACTCTAGAACCCTATCTTACACAGACTGTATCTACAAAATTATAAGGTCCCAGGAGATGAAATTGTAATCCAACGTACCTTTATCCGTATACTAAATATCCTTCAAGGGGTTCCTTCTGAAACATCGTATACGAACAATTATAGCGAAAATTCCAAGGTGTCTCAGATGTAGCAGCGAAACCCCAAGACCTTGAGCTATGATACCATATGTTAAGCACCAAATATCAATATAACATAGAACAACCTCAGAAAAAGTACTCAACGCCTTGAAAAAAAGATAATTTCACATAATAAGCCTCTTCGAGGGGGAAACCTCCTTTTACATCACATAAATGTTCAAGTACAATATGATTCCAAATGAAAATGTCTCCTTGGTATATATAGGAGACTTGGAGGTACAATTATAACTAATGGACCCAAGCCAACATAAATAAAATAACATTACTAATGTAATATTCCCCAATTAAGGGGTAATGTGCCACTATTTAGGGCTTAACATCTTAGCATGATCCATCAAAAAATCCCCATGGCACCTCATAATCCAGTTCTTGCATAACTGGGGTTTTGGGGTTTTTTGTTTTCATTTCAGCTTTAAATTTTTTTTCCATACTCAAGGATAAGCATGATGTTATTTCTGGGGGGATATCCTTGTCCCTAAAAAGGCTCAAGTTATGGGCCCACCACATATTTGTAATCAATATATTTGGTAGTCCTTTGTATTGACAGACTGATTTATTTGACATCTAGTCTTTGAGACAATCTCTGATATTGACCTTATTCCATTCTGTCTTTGGCTTTATCTTATCCTGAATAATATTCATAACCTGAATTGCATAAGGGAAATCAATGAAAATGTGAGAAATACATTCCTCATGAGATTTACAGAAAGAACACCTGCTAGGGCCACACTAACCCCATTTCAAACCATTAACCCAAGCGAGAATTTTATTGTTTAGTGCCAGCCATAGAGTAGTTACACATTTCAATGAGGCGTTTAATTTCCAGATAAGGTTCCACCACCATTTTCAGGTGCCTGAAAACATGGATTCTCTATTGGTTTTGTATCCCATCTTAACTGTGATGTCCCCAGTTTTTGGGTTCTTGGACCAACACATGGAGTCTGGGGTTTCTTTGTCAAGTGTAATGAAATTGAAAATAAGGTGGTTGATATATAGGTTCCATTCCTTGACATAATTACCTTTGAGCCCCAAGGAGGTCATCGATTTGCATCATTCCCTTCCTTTAGGATGGGGGACTTGGGTCTTAGCATCATTTAGGCTGAAAATTTTTTGCACTCTTCAAGACTGGAGGAGGGAATCATAGCAACACAATTCATTTCCTACCCTGAGCTGAGGATGTTGTTCGAGGAAAACTTTCCTCCCATCACTGATTTTCCAAACGGTCCATTCTCCTACCAAAGGGAACACAGACACTAAATCTTTCCACACTATTGATCCTTTTGGGAATTTCCTTGGCATTTGGAACCAATCTGTGATGGAAATATTAGGAAGGTATTTGGAGAGAATTACCCACTTCCATAGTAAATTTCCTTGGATTAGTCTCCAGAGGTTGCAGCTTACTAGTGCTTGAGAAAGGCATAAATGTTTTTTTATTCCCCAGTCGCCTAGCACCTTTGGCGCTTCTATCATGGTCCATTTGGATAGATGAATCCCTCTTGCTTTGTATTGACTGGAGGACCAATATACTGGGATACTTTCTAGGACTTCTTTGAGTAACATGAGCCTACAACCTCTAGAGAGGAGCCTATTGACCCACATTGAGACATGTAATTGGATTTTCTTAGCTAACCATCCCCAATATGTTATACAATATTTATTTGGTTTCATGAAGCGTCTTGCAGGGTATTTGAAACCTTTTCCTAGGGTTTTCATAGGGGAAAGGATAATTGTAATATTCCAGATATAAAAAAGTATGCATAACATAAATAAATAGCTATAAATGGCAGATGAACAACAATATAACTAGAAAACACCACAATAATAACCAAATGATACCAAAATAACACCAGAAAGAGAATTTTGATTACTAACAGAAATGTTCACTTTCCTCTTTGAGGGGGAAACCTTCAACAGAGCAGAGCTCTATTACAATAATATCCAAGACAAAAGTTCTCATACCCTTGACTCCTATTTATATTAAATATGTCTATCAAAAGAACCATCGAGAGGAATATTCTTCTAGAAGTGAAAACTTCTATTAGGTCTTCTTACATTGGACTTATTCTTCCTTATTGATAGGCCTTATTAATATTGACCTTTATTACATCGAAATATATTATTCTAACTATGTGAGGGGTTAGGTCCCTAACATGTCCTCCCCCTTAAAAACAACCTTGTCCTCAAGGCTTGAGATGTGGAAATTGTTGTAGAATGGTAGCTGATTCCCAAGTGGCATCTGCTGGATTTGTATCTTTCCACTGGACTAACGCTTACTTGATGGTTCGTTGATGTAGACGACACTCATGCTGGTCCAAAACTGCCTATGGTTGTAGCCAAATGGAGCCTTATTCGTCTAACTCAGGAAGGTTGGTTTGAGTTTGGCACTTAGTTCCAATCACCTTCTTTAAGTAGGAAACATGAAAAACATGATGGAGCTTATAATGATTGGGAAAATATAACTGATAGGCCATCTGTCCCACATGCTTGAGAATGGTATAAGGACCATAAAATTTGGGCGCCACATTTTGACAATGGTTAGCCTTGAGGGAATTTTTCTTGTAAGTTTGTAGTCGAAGAAACACTTGATCCCCTTCTGCAAATTGACGTTCAGAGTGACCTTGATTTTCCTATTGCTTCATGTGATTCTGGGCCATGACCAAATTCTCTTTGAGGGTATGAAGAATAGCCTCTCAAACTAAGCGTTTGGTCAACTACCTGGACCTTTGATACACTTGGAAAATATGAGAGAACTGAAGGTGTATTTTGTCCATATACCGCTTCAAAAAGAGTCATGCGGGTAGTTGTATGGTACAAAGTGTTGTACCACCATTCAACTAGTGGTAACCATTGAGCCCACTGATTTTTCCTTTCTGATGCAAAACATCTCAAATATGTTTCCAAACACTTGTTGACAACTTCAGTTTGACCATCACTCTGGGGATGATAAGCCGTGTTGAGATGCAATTGGGTGCCTTGTAGCTTGAACAATTCTTGCCAAAAATTGCTGGTGAAAGTTGGGTCACGATCAGAAACAATAGAATATGGCATGCCATGAAGCTTGAAAACCTGATCCATGAAAATTTGAGCCACAATGGATGTTGTGAATAGGTATTGAAGAGCACATAAATGAGCATACTTGGAAAGATGATCAATGAACACCATGATGAATGATTTATTTCCCGATTTAGGTAAGCCTACAATAAAATCCATAGAGATATCCTGCCAAATAACAGGTGGAATCGGAAGTAGTTGTAGTGTGCCAAGAGATTTGACTGTTTCACCCTTGTTTCGTTGACACACATCACATTCAACCACAACATTACGAACGTCCTATTTCATACCATCCTAGAAAAAATAACGTTTGACCCTGTCATAGGTTTTGGTAAACTCAGAGTGCCCAGCTGTGGTTGTAGCATGAAGCTCAGAAAGTACTACGGATTTAAGTTTTGACTGTTTACTTAAATACAATTGGCCTTTGTATCGAAGCTCATCATGGAGCCAAGAGTACCCTGGGGAAACTAGAGAATTGGACTGCAATTGTTGTATCAAATGCAAACTTTTGGGATCGTGTAGCCATTCCTAGAAAAAAACTTGGAGCCAATCTGGTACAATGAAGGAGAGAGAAAAAAGGGACCCTTCATCTTCATATTTTCTAGAAAGTGCATTAGCAACCACATTGTCTTTGCCTTTATTGTAAATGATCTCATAATCATATTGAAAGATCTTAGTCACCCATTTTTGTTTCTCTGGGGAGGAAATGCATTGTTCCAGAAAATTCTTGAGGCTTTGATGATCTGTCTTGATTTGGAAGCGTTTCCCCAATAGATAAGGGAGCCAAAGATCAACGACATGTATAATAGCCAACATTTCCTTTTTATAGATTGATTTGCCCAAATTTTTCTCAAACAATTGTTTTCTAGTAAAGGCCAAAGGTCGACCCTCTTGCATAAGGACAACGCCAATTCCTTTCCCTAAAGCATCACATTATAGGGAAAAGGTCTTTATGAAATTAGGAAGGGCCAGGACTGGAATGTTTCACATGGCCATATTCAAGGTTTGAAAATCCTGAGTAGTTGTGGGAGTCCAAGTGAAAGAATTATTTTTAAGGAGTGCAGTGAGAGGTGTCACAATATTTCCATAATTCTTAACAAACTTGCGATAATAACCTGTTTAACAAATTTGTGATAATAACCTGTTAAACCTAGGAATCCACACAATATTTTGAGAGTCTTTGGGTGAGGCCAATCTTGCATAGCTTCAATTTGTTTAGGATCCACCCTGATGGCGACCTTGCCAACACGATTGTTTCAGGAAAAGTTGGTGTTGAGAAAGTAGATGGAGAACTCGATCCACATGAGTAAGATGGTTTGTCCAGGTTTTTCTATAGGTGATGATATTATCAAAGAAAACTAAGACAAAATGACAGAGAAAAGGATGGAAGAAATGATTCATGAGGCTTTGGAAAGTGGAGGGAGAATTACACAAGCCAAAGGGAATGACCAAAAAATCATAGTGTCCTTCATGATTTCTAAAGGCATTCTTAGGAATGTTTGCCTCTTTCATACGGATCTGGTGGTAGCTAGAACAAAGATCAATTTTAGTAAAGAACTGGGCACCACTCAATTCATCCAAGAGGTCATCAATGACATGAATGGGAAATTTTTCTTTAATGGTGATTTTTTTGAGGGCACGGAAGTCAGGACACATCCGCCAAGAACCTTCTTTCTTAAGGACCATGACCACAGGAGAAGAGTAGGGGCTCGTACTAGGGCGAATAACACCTACGTTGAGCAGTTCTTGAACCATTTACTCAATTTCATTTTTTTGGGAAAAGTGATGATGATAGGGACGAATATTGGGAGGAAGGATTCCTAGGACAAGGGGAATGTAATGATCATGAAAACCATGGGAAGGAGGGAGTCCCTGGGGAGTCGAAAAAACCACTTGATGTTTAGAGAGGATGGATTGGAGTTACTGTGGCACAAAGGGTGTCTCAGTTTCTTGTATGGCATGGAGTTGGGAAATAATTCCAAAATGACCTTTTATGAGCATATTTTCCATGCGATGGAAACTAATGATCTCTAGGGAACCGAAGATGATTCCTTGCAACTTATATTGTTGGCCCTCTTGGTCGAATTGCACAATTAATTCCTTAAAATCCATGAGAATGGGACCCAAATTCCTGAGCCATTTTACACCCAATACAATGTCACAATCGCCCATGTTGAGATCAAACATATGATATTTCAGGTGGTATTCACCAAATTTGGAGACGCACATTTTCACAACACCCTCCACATTTCATGGACCTAGCATTAGCAATCATGATTTGGAAATTATCGACTGCACGGATATAGAAATTAGTTTCTTGGGAAATGCGACGATGGATAAAATTATGGGTGCTTCCACTATCAACAAGAATTATGACCTTCCTATGCTTAACATAACCAATTAACTTGAGGGTTTGGGGAGCAGAGAAGCCAGTGAAAGAATTTAGGGAAATGATCGGTTCTACTTTAGGAGGGTCTGAGGGAGGGGTTATGTTAGTGGGTTCAGGTGACACAAACATAAGGGGAGCCTCAAGATCCTCTTCCAAAACATCCTCCAAGATGGCCATAAAAATATTTTGTTCCTTACACTTGTGTCCCGGAATTTTTTTTTCATCACAATTATAACAAAGGCCTTTGAGTTGGCGTTCAACTATTTCGTCCCTATTCAATTTTTGGATCTTTAGTGGAGTATAAGGAGGAGTGGGATTTATTGGTTTAGTGCAAGGAATAAAGGAGGTTTTTCAGTTTTGAGAAGAGACAACATGTTGTTCTTCCTTAGATATTTTAGTAGCCTCCACCCAACTTTGAGGCCGAGCCATGAGGACATGGGAACAAATCTCATCCTTGAGGCCACTGATAAAACATTATTGGAAAAAAGCATCAGACATGCCCTTTGTACGAAAATCCAATCGCTCAAAAGAAGCTATAAAGTCTTCCACTGTTCCAGATTCTTTCAACTTTGTAAAACATACTAAATGTTTGGTGTCAGTGTCAAAGTTTTCATAAAGCTCTGCCACAAAGTGTGTCCAAGCAACATACCCTTGGAAAACATTTTTTGTCCATTTCCACCATTGCCAATGTTCTTGATCTAGATGGAGAACACCATATCGGAGTTTGGCCAACTCATTTGTAATGTCGTACAAAGAGAAATAATGTTCCATTTGAGTTACCCATCCAGTGGGATCTGAGCCATCAAATTGGTCACATCCACACGCAGAAGGCGTAGGTCACGTAGAAAGTGATGGGGATGAAAATTATGGGAATGAGAGGAAGTTTCACCTTCGGTATGCAAAGGTGGGTCAGATAAGGGAGGATCTGCAGGGATATGCAGCTTGGTGCAAATAATCGTAGTGACAGATTCAATATGGGTAGTAATGTCTTGTTTGAGGTCTTGTTTGAGTTCCTCGATTGAGGCGATGATGGAGGAATGCATGTTTTTATTGATGGTGGCAATATTGGCACTGAGCTATCTCACTTTGTGTTGGGTCTCTGTGAAATTACAGTGAAAGGTATTGAAGCAAGCTTCGAAGTCTTTTCTACAAGCATGGGCCATGATGACAAGGGAACCGAAAAGAAGCGTGTGGGGCCACACAAAAAAAAATTGTTGAAAAATGATAGGTATGAATGTGATAAGGGAGAAGAGAGAAATCCAATAGAATAGGTCTCAAATAATGGTGGCAACAAGATCCCATTTTTTTTTCTACACCTATGGAGTTATACTCTGATCTGAAAAATACTGCAGTGATGAAATGCCCAAATGATTAACAGGAAGAAATGTGTAGTAATTTGGCAACCCGAATGCAGGAGACACAATTGCGCGACAATATATCTTGTCTATTCTATTTTTTTTCCATCCCCAAAGGTTAGGTATTCAAGGGTTTGTCGTGTGCTATAACTCTCTGATATAAGTGTGGGGTCCAACAATATTACTCGACCCAATATCTCAGGGCACCAACTAAGGAGACTAGATCGTTCCCTTAGCTGTACTACCCAACTACCCAGGTACTAGAGAGTATCTTCCCGAGTGATGTTCTCGGTGGCACTATAGCAGTTGGGCGGCCGATCGGTTTATTTATGGATGGCTTAAGGAGATCTAGGCCGATCCATATACATGTGTTGTCTGATGCGCTACCACTCGAAGGGGTACCAACAAGGGTTACAAGGGTGGCCAACAGATGTGCGCTTAAGTACCACTTGTATTTCCTGGGTGTATGAATATCGTACTGTGGTTTTATGCACGTAACGACAGATTTGTGTAGCTTAAAGACGCTGAAATACGTCTCTACCCTGAAAAAAATTAACCCACAATTTTTTGCCGAGGAAGGTGATCTGATACCACTTGTAATATTCCATATATAAAAAAGTATGAAGAACATAAATAAATATATAGAAATGGCAGATGAACAACAATATAACCAGAACAACACCACAATAATACCAAAATGATACTAGAATAACACTAGAAAGAGCACTTTGATTACTGAGAGAAATGTTCACTTTCCTCTTCGAGGGGGGAACCTCCATCAGAGTAGAGCTCTATTACACTAATATCCAAGAAAAAAATTCTCATACCTTCGACTTCTATTTATACTAAATATGCCTATCAAAAGAACCATCTAGAGGAAGATCCTTCTAGAAGCTGAAGCTTCTATTAGGTATTCTTACATTGGACTTATTCTTCCTTATTACTAGGCCTTATTAATATTGACCTTTATTACATCGAAATATATTATTCTACCTACGTGAGGGGTTAGGTACCTAACAATAATGTTTCCTATCTGGAGGGTTTCTTGAGTTGAACACTAATGTAGTATCAAAAAATATTGATCAAAATTGATTGTCATACCTGTGGTTGAGCATAAGAGATCCAAAATTCCTTTGAGAGAAGAAATATCCCTTGCAAAACCAAGGGTGCTGCATAAAATATCATTGACAAAGAGGAGGTGAGAAATTTTCTACCTCTTTGAAACCTTGGCACCCCTTATCACGCCAGAGTTCATGGCCTCATGAAGCATTTTGCTCAAAGCCTTTGTAATGATGATGAACAAAAATGAGGAGAGGGGGTAGCCTTGTCTCAATCCGTGAGAAGATTTAAAGAAATTAGAGGGAGCACCATTAATTAGAACCATGAAAGAGGCTAATTAGACACAACCCATTATCCAATTTACCACCTGAAAGGACATGCCCATTTGAAACAAAGCCGGTACGAGGAAAGTCCAATTGAACCTACCATAATATTTTAAGAGATCCAATTTCAGAATGGTCTCTTTAGCCTTCGATGTTTTGATAGAGTGGAAAAATTCTTGCACGACCAAAAGTGTATCATGAATTTGTCTTGTTTGGAGAAACCCAAATTTTTCTTCAGCTATAATCTTGCTTAGAATTGATTTTAGTTATCTCACAATTATTTTCGCCACTATCTTGTATATCAAATTGCAACAAGATATAGGTTTATAATCTTTGAGAGAGGCCCCATCCTACTTATTGGGGATTAAACAAAAGAAGGTGGAATTTAAGGACTCCAACATTTTACCATACCTTTGCACTTCTTTGACTACCAAAAGGATATCCTGCTTCATTAGCTCATAAAAAATTAAAAAAATTCTACCGAAAACCCATCATTTCTGGGTCTTTTCTCATGTTGCATGGAGGAAAGAGCTTCCAATACCACAAACTCGGTTGATTCTTCTTTTAGGGACCAATTCATATCCCCCGTAATAACATGATGAAATTTCGAAGACACTTGCAAGATGTCTTGAATGGGACATCCTTTATGGGATTTGAAGAGAGCGAACAAATACTTGGCCCCTGCCTCGACCTTTTCTTCATAAGAAATCACTAGTTGACCTTCTTCGTTTTCAATCTCCCATATTGTATTGAGGTTTTTCCTATAGTTCGTGTACTAGTGTAGGAACTTAGTATTATTATCTCCATCTTTCAACTATAGCGCTATGCTTCGAAGTCTCCATGCTTTCTCTTCTTTTTTGAATAGTGTGTGCATGCCAACTTCCAACTCCTTTAGTTGCTTTAGCTTGGCTTCACTTAGAGTTCCTTCGTCAATCAAATAATATAGATTTGCTAGTCTTCCTTCACAGTCCTTTATCTATCCCAGATTTTGAGATTTATATACTTGAAGCCAATTCTTAGTGACTTTTTTACCCTTTCCAAGTTCTCTGTGAATTGTTTCATCAAAGAGTGTGGTTCATAGGTATTTAGATTTTTCCACGATTTTTTGACTAGATCTCAGAAATCTTCCTCTTCCAACCACACTTGGTTGAATTTTAAAGGCGTTGGAGGGGATTCCAATCCACATTTTAGCTTGAGAATGATGGGTCAATGGTCTGAGATTCCTCCTTCAACTACTGAAGAATTTACCAAAAATAACGAAGGAAAATAAGGCCTTCGAAATCAAATATCTATCCAATCTTTTGGATACTACTTCTTTACCGGTATGAAAATTGCGCCAAGTTGGAACCAATTTTATGGGTTCAATATCAACAAGGTGGTGAGCTTGTAGGAAGGATATGAAGAAACCCCTTTGTGCAGCATGTCTAGGTTTTTTTATCCATGCCTCATGATGGGAGAGCATGAAGTAAAGGTCTTCGCCTACTAGAGTGAGGGGATAATTGAGAGTTCCTATAGAAGCCAATTCTTCCCAATAGGGGACTCTATCAACATAAGGGTCGTAAATGTTTACCACTGAAAAGGAAAAACCTACATGCTTAACCATCAGTTTTACATAAATGGCACTGTGGAAAGAGGATGTCAATATAACTTTGCATGCATGAGTCCAACCAATAATTAAACCCCCTAACCAGCCTTCCGCATCAATTGAACTAAACAACAAGTTCTTAAGCCCTAGCTCCAAGTCACTTCTGGCTTTATTTCCTGTACACATGGTTTCCTGAATAAGGAGAAATCCCGGGTTGAGGCTTTGGAGAAGACTTTTTAGGGAAATTTTTTTTCGGGCATCCCCTAACCCTCTCGCATTGAAAGATAGAAAAATCATTGAGGAGGGTTTTTCTGGGTGTCCCTCGCTCTAAGGGTCTTGGTGATGGAGGCTTGCTTTCCTTTGCGAATTTCCATCATTGATTTTTCTTATGCCTTCAAAAGGTTGGATTTTCTTCCCACATGGTTAGTTTGGGGAGGGTCTAGGGCTAGACCCCCTTTAGATGGAGAAACTTCCTTCAAATTTCCTTTGGGGCAAAGGGATGTTGGTTGCATGATGGATCAGAAAGAAATGATACTTTTGGAGGAGAATAATGCAAGAGGAAAAAGACAGCTGGAAGGAAAAACAACACGTGCAAGAGAGGCAGGAGAAGCGCACATGCATGGAAGACCTAACAACACTAGGGTTAGGGTTTTTATAATGCATTGTAATGGTTGGTGAGCCAAAGATATAAATAGGTATTACTTAGGAGAGAGAGTAAAGACACACACAGAGGAGACACACAGAGGGACAAAAAGAGAGATAACTGTAAGAACTATATGACTCATTCAACTGGTGAGCTAAGGAGGGAGTGAGCGACTCGATCATGAGGGTTAGATCACAGGCTGAGGATCCTGGTGCAATCTATTCATCCTCACAAGGATCGAGAAGCCTTTGGGAAAGAGGGAGAACTAAGATTGTGACCATGCATGGCGTGAGATATTTCCAAACTATAATAAAATCTTGAGATCCGTATCTTTGTGGAGGTAGCCTAGGAGGGGGTGAACCATGGTAACACTGCATTATGTGAATGAATGAAGACATATTTATGCATGATTAGTTGATGAATGTTAGATGAATGAAGTAACTAACTATATATGTTATTCCACATGCATGCATAGAATGAATGCTATAACTAGATGTTAGATGGACTGAATAAAGTTTACTGTGCACAACCACATATCTCGCTCAGTCTCAGGTTGCAAACACCTGACTATTGAAGCCACCCATAAAGCTATCTCGGGTGAGACTGTGTAGTACACTCTGTGTACTGCGTTTCCTTCTGGGTTACCAAAGGGGCCGATAGTATTTAAGGGATTTTTTTGGGAAGATTCTAAGTTTTGAACCAGGGTCAATCTGTGATGGTCAATGGAATCAGAATACCCCATAAGGAATCCTTAAGACCAATTGAAGAAGAGTAGATAAAGGGAAAACCAACAAATGGTTTTTTCCTTTGTTAAAGTATTAAAAATTATTCTAGAAAGATGTAGCATAGAGGCAGAAGGAAAGCTAGAACATAAAACAATCAATCATCTACATACAAGGAGGAGAACAGGTAGAGAATTCAAGATGAACGCCAACATTGGAGATTTTAACATCAGAGATATTATACCGGATTTAGGATCCGAAGTCAATGTACTACCCAAGAAGACATGGAAATGCATGGGAGAACCCACATTAGGATATTCACCTGTTCAGCTGAAACTAGCAAACCAACAAAGTTATACCAATTGGGAGATTGAAATGGGTAACAGTAGATCTAGATGGAGTGCGGACTAAATCCGACTTCAAAGTAATCGAGATAGTGGACGACACAACACCTTATCCAACATTACTTGGCTTGGATTGGGCGTTTGAAAATTAGGCCATAATCAACTTGAAGACGCGGAGGATGAACTTCGAGTAAGAAGAATATAGAGTCATTGCGTCATTGGACCCATCATAAGGGGAAAGGTTTGTAGAACCTACTTGCTTAGACCTAGAGGAAATTAACCAGTTGTACAAAACAAATGCACAAGATGAATATTGCATGAACCCAATTGTATATCGGGTACTCACTTGGCTAAGAATCACCTCATGTGTTTCATACTCAGATACGGGCTTAGAAAATTGGCAGCAGAGGTGACACAAAGTCTCCACAAGAAGATGCACAAGAATAGACCGCGCAGTAAGATGGGTAGGTGCAGAGATAAGGGAACCTCCTAGCTTCCATGGGGTGAATGAACTAGAATCATTCTTAACACAGTACAAATATGAAGTGTTATAAAATCAGAGGCTCTTAGCCCTAGATATAGCAATCGAAGAAACACCTACGAGATGGTGGGGTGAGCACAAAGAAACATTGAAAGACTCGTATCAATGTAAGCGGTTACTACACATTAGGTTTGGCGCAGAACAAGGAAGCCACCAGTTGCAGAAATATGATGTATAAGGGGGTACCAACAGAACACTTGGATAAGTGCAGAGCGCTATGAAAAATGACGCCAACAGAGGAATGACATCACCATTTCGTTCACACATTAGAGGGCATCCCAACAAACTGGTATACAGAACATGAACTATGCAAAGGAACTATGAGTTGGACAATATTACAATAGAAATTTATAGTCACTTTCTCATTTGAGCATGAGAACCCCAACATAGACGCAACACTGAAACAAATCATAGGGGTGATATTCATTAAGGAACCAAAATTTGAACTCATGACAGAAGAACAACATCAAAATAGACAGACAGTGAAATAACTAGTGTCATGCTACCATGTGCAAGAAGAAGCACCAGATGAAGATGAACCGCACGATATTTAGATTGAGGAAGTTGAATGCGAGAGAGAAGTGGACGTTCTACCTTTGGAATAGGAATTAATTGCTATGCCGGTCAAGGTGAAGAAATTCAACATCCAGACAGTTGAGAATCCCATAATGGCCAACATTGGAGACTATTGGGATTAGCAAACAGTGGAAATTATAACAGAGTTACTGTGTGAGTAAAATGACTTGTTCCCAACAACATTCATAGAAATGAAAGGAATAGCAGGAGAGCTAGGAGAAATGAAGATACCACTCAGAGATGAGGCAAGACCGATCAGAAAATGACCATACAGACTAAACCCGATATATAAGAAAAATGTCAAAGCCGAGATCGATAGGATGTTGGAGGATGGAATCATAGAACCTATAGAAGAGTCTGAATGGGTAAGACCGATGGTAGTTCAGGAGAAGAAACAAAGGGGGATAAGAATATGTGTTGACTTGATGAAGTTGAACGATGCGTGCCTACATGACCCATTCCCTACTCCCTGCACAGATGAAGTATTAGAGAATGTAGGAGGACATGAAGCTTATTCATTCACCGATGGATTCTCAGGATACCATTAGATCAAGATAGCACTAGAAGATAGATACAAGACCACTTTTTCCACAGAATGGGTATCCTACCAGTATACATTCATGTCGTTTGGATTGAACAATGCACCAACAATATTCTCAATAGTAGTCATAGTTGCATTTAAATATTTTATCCACTAGTTTCTAGAGGTATATCTGGATGATTAGACAGTCTATAGTCTATTGAAATACCATGTAGAGGTCTTGCAACTGATGTTAGAAAGATGCAGGCACTGCCATATATCATTAAATATCAAGAAGTGCATCTTCAGAACACCTTTTGGAATACTATTGTCCATATAGTATGCAAGCAAAGATTGCTAGTATATCCTTCCAAGATTGCAGTAATTGTTAATCTGCCACCACCAAAAACAATCTGTCAATTGAGAGAGGCATTGGGACACACAAGATACTACAGTAAATTTATAAAGGGGTATGTGCAGATCACTGTTCCAATGGAGAAATTGCTAAGGAAAGACACAAAGTTCCAATGGAATGAGTACTATCAGCACGATCTAGATACCTTGAAAGAGAATAAGGTAACCACACCAATACCAGTATTCCTAGATTGGGAAAATACATTCCACGTACATGTAGATGCATCATCCATAACACTTGGAGCTATTTTGGCACAGCCAGGAGTAGGAGAATTGGACCATCCTATAACATTTTCTAGTAGAAAACTGTCATTATCGGAGTAGAGCTACAATACCACAGAGAGGGAAGGCTTAGGTATGGTCTACATGCTTCAGAAGTTCATGTATTATTTATTTGGAAAACATTTCAAGATGTTCACATACCATTCAATGCTCAAATACCTCATCAACAAGGCAA
>JASDQU010438944.1:0-15183 GCA_032191745.1 Picea mariana | reverse complement strand
GAAACTATTTATGTATGCACTGAAATTTGACATGGCTAGAATATTCACATTCCTTAACGACATGGGAGGGTTTTTGGACTCAAATTTGATTCATACACCCACTTTCTTCCATAATCAATTCATCATGTGAACCATAAACCCTAATTTTCATTCAAAGTACACAAATTGGTTGACGCAAGTTTTAAGTTTTCATCAGTCTTTATTCATTTTTCTTTCAACTTCTACATTTATATTGTATATAAAATGTATCTTTGTTGTATTTGTGATGAAAAATCCCTCTTTTTTGTTGATTGGTTAATCAACACCATAAAAATACTAGACACAACCAACAATGACATGTGAATGGGGCCAACGTTGAATTTTTTTTCAAACTGTTTCTGTATGCATTGAAATTTGACATGGATAGACTATTCACGTGCCTTAACAGTATGGGAGGGTGTCTGGACTCAAATTTGACTCACACACCCACTTTCTTCCATCATCATATGATCATCATGTAAACCATAAACCCTATTTTTCATATGTTCTAGTAGATATGTTAATGATTCCTAATTTCATATTTGTATTTGACTCAAGGTAAAACTAGCTTGCAAAGTATCAAATTTTAATTTCAAGTTGATAAACCAAATATGAAATGATTCCAAGCATCATTTGATATCGTCGCAAGAGAGACACATGTAAATAATCTTGCGATGAATTAGCTATACTATCGGCAATTTTTTTTTGTCAATAGTATAGCTAATTCATTAGAAGAATGTGTCTTTGAATGGTGTTACATGGTTTGCAAGGAGTGTTTGAATTATATGGTGCAATGCAGTGTATTCCATAAGAAAAATCTCTATGCCAAACCTCAAAATGGATAGTACCATATCTTGTTCATAAGACAAATATTCTTTGTATGTTTCCTTTGTGGTGGCTCAAGCCCTCACACATGATGCATGCCAATGAAATGTAACAATTTGACTATTGAATGATAGTGTTATGTCACTTATGTTTAAATAAAGAACATAAGGTTCTTAGGTCCTATTTGAATCTTCTTAGAATTGATATTCATTACATAGTCCTTGAAAAAAGACAAAATACTTATGTAGTAGATATTTGGTCTTTGTGTGGGACATTTTATGCCATTAGTATGTTTTGTACAGAAATAATGGATCTTGGGGACTACACCATGGTCAAGGGACAAAACAAATTAGGACCTTAGGACTAAAACAAATCTTTTGCAGCACTAGATGTGAGAACGTGTGTAGTGTCGAACGAATTTTACAAGGAACAAGGAACAAAAATTGTTCTAGGACTAGACACAGGCAACCGTGACCTGTGAATGAGGCCAACTTTGAAATTTTTTCAAACTCTTTCTGTATGCACTAAAATATGACATGAATAGAGTATTCACACGCCTTAATGATATGAGAGGGTTTATGGACTCAAATTTGACTCACACACCTACTTTCTTCCATCATCAATTCATCATGTAAACCATAAACCCTAATTTTCTTTCAAAGTACATAAATTGGTTGACACAAGTTTTAAGTTTTCATCCGTCTTCCTTCATTTTACTTTTAGGTTCTACATTAATGTATATACAATGTATTTGTGTCATAGTTGTTATGAAAAATCCCTCTTTTTTATTGATTGCTTAATCAACACCATAAAAATACTCCCTTGTAGTACTATATGCAGGGACGTGTGTACTCTCGAACGAATTTTAGAAGAAATAAGGAACATAAATTATACTAGGACTAGACATGGGAAACATTGACCTATGAATGGGGCCAACGTTAAAAAAATTTCAAACTTTTTCTGTATGCACTGAAATTTGACATAGATAGACTATTCGCATGCCTTAATGATATGGGAGGGTTTCTGGACTCAAATTTGACTCACACGCCCACTTTCTTCCATCACCAATTCTTCATGTAAACCATAAACCCTAATTTTCTTTCAAAGTACACAAATTGGTTGACGCAAGTTTAAAGTTTTCATCAGTCTTTATTCATTTTTCTTTCAGGTTCTACATTAATGTATATACAATGTATCTATGTCATAGTTGTGATGAAAAATCCCTCTTTTTCGTTGATTGCTTAATCAACACCATACAAATACTCCCTTGTAGTACTAGATGCGGGAACATGTGTACTTCCGAACTAATTTTACAAGGAACAAGGAACGAAAATTGTACTAGGACTAGACACGGACAACAGTGATCAGTGAATGGGGCCAACATTGAAATATTTTCAAATTGTTTCTGTATGCACTGAAATTTGACATGAATAGAATATTTGCATGCCTTAATGATATGTGAGGGTTTTTGGACTCAAATTTGATGCACATGCCCACTTTCTTCCATCATCAATTCATCATGTGAACCATAAAATCTAATTTTCTTTCAAAGTACACAAATTGGTTGACGAATTTTTTAAGTTTTCATCAGTCTTTCTTCATTTTTCTTTCAGGTTCTACATTAATATTGTATATACAATGTATTCATGTCATAGTTGTGATGAAAAATCCCTCTTTTTCATCGATTGCTTAATCAACACCATAAAAATACTCCCTTGCAGTAGTAGATGCGGGGACGTGTGTACTTTCAAACGAATTTTACAAGAAACAAGGAACGAAAATTGTACTAGGACTATACACGGGCAAAAGTGACTTGTGAATGGGGCCAACATTGAAATTTTTTCAAAATATTTCTGTATGCACTAGAGTTTGACATGGATAGACTATTCACATGCCTTAACGATATGGGAGGGTTTATGGACTCAAATTTCACTCACAAACCTACTTTCTTCCATCAACAATTCATCATGTAAACGATAAACCCTAATTTTCTTTCAAAGTACACAAATTGGTTGACGCAAGTTTTAATTTTTCATTAGTCTTTCTTCATTTTTGTTTGAGGTTCTACATTAATGTATATAAAATGTATCTGTGTCATAGTTGTGATGAAAAATCCCTCTTTTTCATTGATTTCTTAATCAACACCATAAAAATACTCCGTTGCAGTACTAGATGTGGGGACGTGTGTAATGTCGAACAAATTTTACAAGGAACAAGAAGCGGAAATTGTACTAGGACTAGACACGGGCAATAGTGACTTGTAAATGGGGCAAGCATTGAAATTTTTTCAAACTGTTTCTGTATGCACTGAAATTTGACATGGATAGACTATTTGCATGCCTTAACAATATGGGAGGGTTTTTGGGCTCAAATTTGACTTTTTATCACATAAAGTTGTCTAAGGGTCACAGGGCGACCTAGTCCTTTGCTTGAGCAGGTATCAACCTTGAGCTCAAACCACATTTTTCAGAACAATCTATTTTTGGCTTGAAACACAAACAATAGGCAGGTTTAATCTTTTAGCAATGGAGATCTTAAAGGGGACACATGGAGGTAGATCCCTCACTTTGGAGTTCGACGCTCCAAAGGATTGTGGGAGTTAAGCATTGAGAAGTCCCGAAGAGATGAGGTGCCGATGTCCTAAAGAGACAAAGTGTTGAAGTCTCTAAGCGCCGAAGTGTTGAAGCCATCAAATTGTCGAAGTCCCAAAGAGAAGAAGTGTCAAATACGCCGAAGAGTTGAAGTGTTGAAGTGCCAAATTATTGAAGCGCCTAAGTGTTGAAGTCCTGAAGAGCCGAAGTGTCGAAGCCCCGAAGTGCCAAAGCACCGAAGACCTGAAGTCTCCGAAGTGTCGAAGTTCTGAAGTGCCTAAGTCCCAAACAATCGAAGCCCTAGAGTGCTAAAGGACCAAAGAGCCAAAGAACCAAAGCCACATAGTGAAGTATCAAGCGCCACATGTCCTTTCAGATCAGACAGACATTATTTACTTTGGGAATCCAAGATTCAGGAGTTTCAACATCTTGAATCCTTGTTTCATATGGAGCGTTTTATCCAGGAGTTAAGAATCAAGCACCACATGTCCTTTCATATCAGATGAACATTATTTACTTCAGTATTTCAGGCTTTGGGAGTTTCAACATCTCGACTCCTGGTTTCATCCAGAGCGTTTTCTCCCAAAGTTAAGAATCAAGCATCGCATGTCCTCCTCAAATCAATGGTCATTGTTCACTTCAGAGCTTCAACATTTGTTTCAGGTCACCACATCACTCCAGACCCATATTTATGCCAGCTCTACATGCAGACCCCTCTCGATCTCTGAATTCCAAAGTATGTGGCAGCGGTCAGTGCAAACATGGGGTACCCTTATCAGTCATGACACATGGCATCCATCTAGAACTGACACATGACACTATTTTCAATCATTTTCGGATGTGTCTTCAACCTATTTTTGAGTGACACATGTCACCCCTCCATCCATGACATGTCAGCATAGTGATGTCAGGCCCCCACATCAGATTATCCTCCAGGAGGTGTTATTGTTCAATGCCAAAAGCAGTGCCCCACCTGAAAGCATAGTTTTAATAGATCCTAAAGTTGGCAGGCGGATAAAATCTAGCGGTGGTGCCAGATATAGCAGGGGCACCCAGATCGCAAACTGAGACCAGATCGACGAACACGCTTCATTGCGGGTGTTGTTCCTGAGTTTATACTTAAGTCTTCAAAGTATAATTTCAAGGCATCCAAAAAATAAAGAGATTTTTTAATATGAAAAGAAGATCAATTCTTTAGGGAAAGAGGCTATGGATGATTTCTAAGCTGTCTTTGCCTAGCTTCCCAACGTTCCTAGATGATTATGTCCTGTTCAATCACTGCCCATGAACGTTCAATCTCAACCCGGGTGTTAGCAATATATAATATGGTATTAAACAAGTTTAAAGCAATGGTGGCATGATCCATGAGACCAGGCTCAATATTAGGATGTCTTGCAATAGGTACAGTCATGGAGAAAAGAAAGTTAAAAGATTTGTTGTTTTTTTTATGTTTTCTTTTTCTATTTTCAATTATATGAGAAAAGTTTTTAAAATTGAATTAATGGTATAACAATTGAGAGGTCATTTTCCGTATTTGAGTCAAATTTGAAAATAATAAATGTGATGAGAGAAAAACATAAAGATGTTAAAACAAAGTGAGGCATCAATTACATAAGAATCTCACTCTGCTACAAAAGAAGAAAAATGGATGTGAAACCTTTAATGAAGCATAAAATGTGGCAATCTAACTAACTCTCAGGTGTTATATTTGCTAATAGCAAACAAAGAGGAAAATCTGTAAGCAATCAAATAACTAAATAAACATATAACCACAGTAGATGTTGTACTAAGTTGTGATTAGGCATTCATCAAAGACATATGAATACATATGTTGGAATATGAAAGAACAAAAGAACACATAACACATGATTGATGAAATATGGAGTCTCTGGTCTTCACTTGTATTAATTCTCAAAAAGAAGAGATTTCTTTATTACCATCGACCAGAAAAAATCCCTCTTTAAGTCTTTTGAAACTGTATTTATACAAAAGGTTACCAACCCTAGATGGTTGGAATTCTCTTTACTCCTAGCTACTAATGGTTACAAAATAAAAACTTGAACTGTTTCACTTGGTTACTTTCTATCTCTCTCTCATACCGACAGAATGGGCATGCATATGTTACTTCATTGATTCTTTAAAGTACTTCCTTCACCTGGCTCGAAACAGTTGACGTACCTGCTTAGAAATTGTACTAATATTCTTGAAGGCTCTGTCACATCTTTTGCCTCAAAAAGATGCAACTTTCTCTATAATTGTGACAACCTGTCTTCAATCCTTTTATCTTCAAAAATTATTAACTGTAACTGTAGATTTGGCTTCACTAGCCATCTATCTATTTGAGCAATGCCAACCTGATTTAGTTGTGAAATTTTGGCCTGAGCTGTCTCTAGGCCTTCTTTGATGTCTAGTTGATGTTTTACAATGTTAATTTGTCCTAGTGCTTCAGAACAATCATCATTCCTGAGGGATAATGATTCTTTGTTAAGTAAGTAAAACATTTCTTTAAAATCCTCTTTTATTTCCTTAGTTGTTCTTTTACTCTCGGCTATATTGTCCTCCCATGTCTTTAATATTATGTCGCCTCTGATTTTCTCTTCAAAAGTCAATTTGGGAGTTCTGGGAGTCACATATATTTCTTCCTTAGAAGATGACATGATAGCTTTTTGGAAAGTGATCCGAGCTGCAGTAGCCTCTCTTTCTCTGAAATCAGTATTCTCTAATGATTGATTTACTTCATGAAAATAATTTTGGATGATCTCTACTTTAGAAAACGTGTTTTGTTGTGCTGCTTCCAGTTTCTGTTGCACTTTGAGTGCCTGAGCTTGAAACACTGTTATATTTACAACCTTGCTTTCAGTAGAACTTAATTTATCTTGCAACTACCTTACTAACTCTTCTTGCTGAATGACCTGCCCTTGACTTTCTTGAGAAGTCTTGTGTATCTCTTCAAGATCAAATTTAATTTGTTGAATTTCTTGTCCGTCGTTGGATCTTTCCCGTTCGAGTCCTTTGCTAGCCTCATTTTTGATATTATTCTTTGTATTCCTCATTTGATCTCACAGCTGACTTATCGTCTGATTCCTCTGCCTCAGCCTTTCTTTCAGATTATCAACTAAGAATAAGTTGGACGTTGCAAAAGCTCCCAAAGATCCTGCTACCTCTGTAGAAAAATCTTCTTCTTCTATATTTTTTCCATCCAAAAGTACTCTGTGCTTTTTTACCATTGCACCCTCTCTCATGTGCATTTATTTCTTCACCATGGCTTTTCTTTTCTTACTTAAAAAGAACTCGGTGGGAGGTATATGCTCTATAGGGATAGGCATGAAATCACTTATGAACATTTCCTCTGTATTAGGGTTTCCTCTGGTAAAATGTAATGGTGTGACAACCTCAATGGGGTTGCCGATTTTTGTGGATAATTGTTTCCCGGCTTCTTCAGTGGTTGATTTCTCAGGTGAATATGAAGATCTATCTTCTCCTTTCTTTATTATTGTCTCTTCTTGATACTTTCCCTGGTTTCCTAATATCTCCGTCTTTAGGATATTTTCCTTATGAGTCGAGACCTCAGATTTCTCCAAGTTTTCCAGGGTTTCTTGTTTGGTAGAGAGTGTAGCTTCTGGATTTTGGGTCTTTGTTTGTTGTGTAGCTGAAGATTTTAGGCTTTTCCCTTGTAATACTTTGGGTAGGCCAATCCTTCGATGTTTCTAGAAATTGTAAAACTCAACCATTGCACTAGGTAGCAGAGCTCGAACTTGGCTCAGAACTTCTTGGTAAGATCTTACCCCTCGAAACATTTCGTCATGAGGGTGTTGTCGCAAGAGTTGACTCTAGGATATAATAGAGCCAAGCCTTAGCACATTTTAAATGAAATAAAATTTATTGATTGATCAGTCATAAGAGGCTTCTAGAACTAGGTCTGAAACAGTCCCTTCACTCATTTATAGATCAGAAACAAAGAGTCATGACATAGTTTGTCTAATTGATTTAATAAAGAAGATGGATAGAGGATAGGAGATGAAGAAGACTGAAACAAAGAGTTAGGTATCTAATTCTGATAGGTCTAATATTTATTTCAATGGAAGAAATAACACCAAACTTCAAATATCTAAACATAGGTCTTGTCTTACTAATAGAAAGACAGAGGAAAATCTATGAACAAATAAATCTTGTGAATAAGTAAAAACAATTAAGATGCAGGTCTTGTTCTACTCACGACAAAATAGAGGAAAAACTGCACTTTAAGGAATGATTTAAATTAGCCACAACAGAAGTATCATTGAATTGTAACAATTACAAGTTGAATTAATGAATGGAAGGAAGAAAGAGAAGTGATGAAAACTTCAGAAACAATAACATAGGAAGAAGAAAAAATTAGACAGTGACAAGGTGTAGAATCTCTTGGCATTCTGTTCTATATTTGCTGAAAAGGAATGCATTACAAATCCATCCTCCAAAAGTCTCTCGGGTTGTTCCCCCCTCTTTTTCTTCAAGAAGATACAATAATATATGTCTTCTGCCCCCTTTCGAATAACTGAAAAATGATTTGGATTCCAAAAGAGATCCCTCTAGAAATGAGCATGCATTTCATGTAGGTATTGAGGTCGAAATCCTCCCAAAAGATAACAACAATTACCATCAATTTCAGAAACTTTCTGCCATAGAAAATGGTCCAAACTACTGAAAACTGGGGCTGTGGTTATGGTTTTGTATCTCTCGAATCGTGACAGCTGTGTATAAAATGAAAGAGGTTTTTTTTCATCTATTTTTTCTGACCAAAAATGTCTCTCGATTTCCTGAGATCCATTTCCATTTCCCCCAGATCTACCTTTCAAAAACATGTGTCAAATAGGGAAATTCTGAGATCCAAAAATTAGGGATCAGATATGGATTTGATTCTCCCAATCTGTGACACTTGTAGGAAAACTAAGGGAGGTTATTGATCTCTGATGTGTCAGGCACAAAAACCTCTGACCGTTTCTCAAAATGATATTCGAGTCGCTCAAAATCATCATTTGAAAATGATGACTCAACACAGTAAATAAAACACCATGAACATCATCTTTTGGGGGAATTTTGACTGCCTTCCCAAGATCCAAATGAAAATTTGAATACACCAATGGAAATATTAGGATCTGTAGATGTCAATCGACCATTTGAGAACACAAAATGGCCTCTCCATGACTGAGAAAACTAATTTTTGCTGAGGCAGTTTATCCACTGGAAAAAAATCTGCGATTTCGGTGGCTAACAGGCCGAAAACAAGGTTATCTTAGCTACCAAAATTCCCGTCTTTCGATGGCTAACAGTGAAATTTCAGAGTGCTGTAAGCCACCAAAAGTCCTGAAATCCCAATTTTGGGATTTCGGGTTTTGGGAAACAGAGCGGTGGTTAAAAATCTTTACGTTGGCCGAACCTCCGATGGCCAAAACCCCAAAATGGTGACGTGGCATTTGTGTGAAACCTTATTATAGTGATTTTATTTCCATTTATTGCATTTTTTTCGTTCCTCCTCATGAGCTCTTCCTCCATGTGGCTTGATGCATGATTCTTGAATGCTTGGTCTCGACCGATACACTTTCGACAACTAAGGGAATATTAAATATGAGATTTAAGCTACCGAAAGTCTACACTTTCGGTAGCTAAACACTATAAATTTTTTCCTCCTAAGCTACCGAAAGCCAAAATTTCAATATTTGTTCCAACATAGGCTCCATCTAGGGATGGTTCTTTCCTGTAAAGCGCCAAGAACAATAGACCAAGTTCCTTCATCCATTGGGCAACCCGAAATCATCCTTATCAAACTCTGAACCCTGTCACTTTACTTGCATCTTTTCGAAACAAAAAACCGCTTATTCATTCATTGGGCTATGGAGTCATAATTCTTTAAAACAAAACCATACTGGATTCAAAACTAAACTAAAAACATATTGAAAACCACCACTATAATCTAATGCTCGAAGTCAATCTTATTTATATACATCACCTACTCTAACTACTAAAACATTCCCACTGAATCAAATGATACGAAAATGCCAATGAATCCAATCCAATAATTGTCTACTTATTTGAAAATTTTTCACACTTTCTTTGAGCAGGCTGAAAAAGAAAACTGACAACTCCCATCTGACCTATTGGTCATCATGAAATTTCAAACCTTTGTTTGATTCTTGTGACCAAATATCCATGACATAGCATATTCCTCCATTAAATGAATCTAAAATATCAGCAAAAGGATCTTGGAAAAATATATGGTCCTGAGGTTTTAAAACATCCAGGACTACTCTATGTTCTGATTTATAATGCTCAGGATCATTCTCGAAGAGAATATCTAAGAACCCTTCAAGATCATATGCAATGGCATCTCCAAAATCATAGCACAATCTTGTCTGAAGACCCTCATCCCTCCATGAAAAATCTGCAACAAGTTGTTCTACAGAAACGATGAAATAATAATCACTATACTCATCATATTTAGGTTCAACAAATAACTCAAGAGGGTCATCAGTCAGACAAAAAATCGAGACATCAACTGTGGATATCTCAAGAAAAGGACACTTTGTTACTATCTCTGGCATACTATTTATTTCAGAATCATACTTTTGCAAATCAAAATATAAAGCATTCTTGAACAACAAACTTTCTTCAGGATCATCAAACATGACAACCATATATTTTTCATGAAACAAAGAAGAGTCTAAAATCTGATCTCCTGGCAAGAAATCATCATAAATAGGTTCACTAACTTCTTGTAAAGTTCCATCAAATACATGATTGTCATCATTTAAAAACATATTTACATTTTCAGAAATGGAAGAAGTTTGACATTCATATCTGGGACTATGTGAAAGATGCAAATCTGTGTGAGTAGGGGCTACAACATAGCTATGCAGGAGCAGATCTATCTCTTCTTTAGTCAAAGGAGAAGGTGGTGTTTGTATTTTTTGGATAAAACAACAATCATTCCTTTCTATCTCTTTTGCAGGTTGACCATGATGCTAAATATCTTCTTCTTGAGTATGTTCACAAGATCCAGCTTCTTTATGAGCCAACTCTTCCTCATACTGACCATCTTCATAAACTTGAGAAATTTCTATTGTTTCTTCCTCCTCTTCAAGAAGATTTGTATGATCTTTTTGTCTTATGAATCCTATATTACAACAATCTTCAAGAAGGATTTCAGCTGAATATATCCTCTTACAATGTTGATGAAAAAGTGTGTGAAAATATCTCAATGAAGGAATACTGGAATGGGGTAAAGATTTATACTAGAGTCTAGCATCTTTTTCCAATGAAAACATAAACAATTTCATGAGGACATCTTCATGATGTACATTTAATTCCTCCATGAGCTTGTGGAATTCAAAGAAGTGTCGAGCGGGATCGTCGTCCTCATATTCTCCAAATTTAGGAAGGACATCTTCCCAAATTTTAATGTTTGGAAAGCCATAAACATTTGTAAATTCCAGAGGAGAAAACCTTGCAGCAATTCCAGCAGCGAACGAATTCAACATTTGAGACTAGTGGAGTCGCCAATGAAATCATGTAGAGTCTACGAACCAAGGAGTCGCCAGGTGAATGATCACAACCAATTGAATGCCTATCCCTTGTTCACCATCAAGAGATAGATCTGAACTTTGTCGTATCCCAGGGAAGATAACTTCATCCTTCGCCCCCGGCAACGACGCTAGAAAATGTTGTCGCAAGAGTTGACTCTAGGCTGTAATAGAGCCAAGCCTTAGCAAATTTTAAATGAAATAAAATTTATTGATTGATCAGTCATAAGAGGCTTCTAGAACTAGGTATGAAACAAACCCTTCACTCATTTATAGATCAGAAATGAAGAGGCATGACATCGTTTGTCTAATTGATTTAATAAAGAAGATGAATAGAGGATAGGAGATGAAGAAGACTTAAACAAAGATTTAGGTATATAATTATGATAGGTCTAATCTTTATTTCAATGGAAGAAATAACACTAAACTTCAAATATCTAAACACATGTCTTGTCTTACTCATAGCAAGACAGAGGAAAATCTATGAACAAATAAAACTTGTGAATAAGAAAAAACAATTAAGATGCAGGTCTTGTTCTACTCACGACAAAACAGAGGAAAAAATGCACTTTAAGGAATGCTTTAAATTAGCTACAGTAGAAGTATCACTGAATTGTAACCATTACAAGTTGAATTAATGAATGGAAGGAAGAAAGAGAAGTGATGAAAACTTCAGAAACAATAACACAGGAAGAAGACAGAATTAGACAGTGACAAGGTGTAGAATCTCTTGGCATTCTGTTCTATATTTGCTGAAAAGGAATGCATTACAAACCCAGCCTCCAAAAGGCTCTCGGGCTGTTCCCCCCTCTTTTTATTCAAGAAGATACAATAATATATGTCTTCTGCCCCCTTTCGAATAACTGAAAAATGATTCATATTCCAAAAGAGACCCCTCTATAAATGAACATGCATTTCATGTAGGTATTGAGGTCGAAATCCTCCCAAAAGATAACAACAGTTACCATCAATTTCAGAAACTTTTTGCCAAAGAAAATGGGCCAAACTACTGAAAATTAGGGCTGCGGTTATGGTTCTGTATCTCTCAAATAGTGATAGCTGTGTATAAAATGAAAGAGATTTTTGTTCATCTATATTTTCTGACCAAAAACCTCTCTTGGTTTCCTGAGATCCATTTCCATTTTTCCCATATCTGCCTTTCAAAAACATCTGTCAAACAAGAAAATTCTGAGATCCAAAAATTAGGGCTCAGAGATGGATTTGATTCTCCCAATATGTGACACCTGTAGGAAAACTGAGGGAGGTTATTGATCTCTTATGTGTTAGGCACAAAAACCTCTAACCATTTCTCAAAATGATATTCGAGTCGCTCATAATCATCATTTGAAAATGGTGACTTAGCATAGTAAAACAAATGCCACGAACCTCATATTTCAGGGGACTTTTAACTGTCTTCCCAAGCTCCAAATGAAAATATGAATGCACCAATGGAAATCTCAAGATATGTAGATTTCAATCGACCATTTGAGTGCACAAAATGACCTCTCCACGGCTAAGAAAACTGATGTTTGCTGAGGCAGTTTATCCACTGGAAAAAATCTGCTATTTCGGTGGCTAACAGGCTGAAAACAAGGGTATCTTAGCTACCGAAAGTCCTAGATTTTGGTGTCTAACAGTGCGATTTCAGAGTTCCATAAGCCACCGAAAGTACCGAAAACCTGATTTTGGGATTTCAGGTTTCGRGAAAGAGAGCAGTGGTTAAAAATCTTTATGTTGGATGAAACCCCGAATTGGTGATGTGGCATTTGTGTGAAACCTTATTATAGTGATTTTATTTCCATTTATTGCATTTTTTTCGTGCCTCCTCGTGAGATCTTTCTCCATGTGGCTTGATGCGTGATGCTTGAATGCTTGGTCTCAGCTAATACACTTTCAACAACTAAGGGCATATGAAACCTGAGATTTAAGCTATCGAAAGTCTGTACTTTTGGTAGCTAAACACTATAAATTTTTTTCTCCTAAGCTACCGAAAGCCAAAATTTCAATATTTGTTCCAACAAGGGGAATCTTCATGTTCATACTTTTTAAGATTGCAACTGGCCATATGGTTTCTAACGACCCTCTGTGGGTTGTTCTTCTTGAATTCAATGTTAACCAACTTTATATCTTCTAAGGTTGCATCCTCCACCTTGGAGTGACCGGAATCCAATAAGGAGAATAAACCAATAGACAAAGGAAAAGATGGCCATACCTTTTTCTGCATGGCTTTGAGCTCTTTGCTAATCTTGTTGAGTATAGTTTGTCGTGCAACTTCATGACACACCAGGATGTCTGGTAAAAATTGCGGTAATGCATATGGAGGGACCGAGCATCCGAAAAATCTGATATAAGAGAAGTGTTCCTCTATGTACCAGTCTGCCACCTTACCCAGGTTAACCATAACCTTGTCTGAAATTCTTGGTGGTGGGTGACCAAATATAACAATATGCATCAGAACCACTACCCAATTACAAATTTCATAAAAGAAATATTTTTCCTTGTCTTCCCAGAGCTTTGAATGGTAATCATGATTTGGTTCTGCACTATCTGGAGTCCAACTCCAGCTCATTAGCATGAAAGGCATCATGAAACAGATAACATCCATAATAGTAGCTGACATAAAGAATGAAGTTGGTTTCCCTTTGGTTTTCTTTGTTTGGTATTCTGAGATTTCGCTAGCCAGATTATTCGACAATATCTTTGCCCAGTCAAAATAAAATCCTTCCACCATTGAGTGTATAATGGGAACCCATGGTAGAAAGAAATGGGTCGTGTTCTCTTTTCCATAAATTCTGCACATCATCATGGCTATATACATGAACTTTGGTTCAAGCGATGAGATTGAATATATGCCGTGAGATTCGACTCTGAACTTTTCAGGGCCTGAACACCAGTCTTTAATCAGGTCAGAAAGACTCTTTCCATACTGATCACACTCCTTATTATTAAAATTCACTAGAAAACTGGCGTTATAAATGAAGTTTGATGTTGTAGACAATTTATACATGACCTGTATGTGTTCTGGTCGAAAATACCCAACAACTACCTTCTGAGAGTGGAATATCATTCTAGTTGGGATATCTACATGTGTTGGAAGATTGATTGTTATCATTGATGTCAACCCTAGTCATGGGTTTTGGACCGCAAGATTGATAAAGGTATTTGGACATGAAGGAAAATGCACATGCATATACGACACCCATTAATGGATAGTATGCATCATGCTGTTTCCGGTGGTATGTGGCATGTCACATGGATCGTCATGGTTGAGGAGAAATGAATTTTTGAAGATGACAAAGTGAATTGAAAAAGGAAGTACATGTAGGCCCTGAAAATAATTACAAAATAAGAAAGTGTCAGGTCGGCCCTAATGTTAAAAGGAAGTGATATAAATGGTATAAATAAATATCATTATACATTCATCTGATAGAAGTTGAATTTCATAGGGAAGAATAAGTAAAAGAAGGCCGGATTTCAAGGGACGATGAAGTCTTTTGGTGATGTGTTCTAAGGTATGTTATTTTCAGGTCATCTTACCATTTTTTCTATAACTATTTTTCTAGAACGATTCAGATGGTGAAATTGCTATGGTATTGAGAAGACATATCAAGGTACCTCTGGTAAAAATTTCATCTCTTTATTCACTATAATTATGGAGATACACTCTGTGGAATATAGGGTTTGTGACCAGTCCTGAAACTAGTCAATAAACAGGTGTTCTGGGTAAAACAATCATAAATTTTTCATATAGACTCCAAATGAAGTGGGACCATTTCCATTAGAAATATTACGGACTTTAGTTTCTTGTGTACGAGTTTTAGAATCATATGTTAAATATTGAGCATGGGGCATGCTGTACAAGTTGGGTCTTCTGAACAGACCAGAATTGAATAAAGTCTACCATTCTTTCTATAACCTCTTTTTGGGGAGGATTCAAGGAGCGAAAATTAGAAGAGTTTTAGAGAATACATTGAGTAAAATTATCTATAGGATCAGAGTACTCCAAGAATTGAATAATTGCAGAAATTGAAGAAGTCTTAGAAAGCATTATCAGGTTCTATGTGATGATTGGTTGATGGTGATGATTTAATGTAAAGTTTTACTATCTCTCATATATTCTTGGGTGGAAGGAAGGGGCAAGGATAGAGAGTTCAAATATCTCTTGATATTGGAGGATTGTATCTTCCTCTTGG
>JASDQU010438943.1:101174-116361 GCA_032191745.1 Picea mariana | reverse complement strand
GGAAATCTTGAGTTAACAAATTTTAAACATGCCATGCAATCTGAGTTTGAGATGACAGATCTTGGCATAATGAAATATTTTTTAGGGATTGAGGTTGATCAATCAACCAAAGAAATTTTTGTTTGTCAGCAAAAGTATGCAGCAGACATCCTCAAAAGATTTAGCATGGAAGAATGCAATCCAGCAGAAACCCCCATACCACTAGGCACCAAATTGAGCAAGAATGATGAAGGTCCTACAGTGGACTCTACTCTGTACAAAAGTTTAGTAGGCAGTTTGTTGTATCTTACGGCAACTAGGCCTAACATTATGTATGCAGCCAACCTTGTTTCCAGATTCATGGAATCCCCCAAATATTCTCATTGGAAAATGGAGAAACGAGTTCTGAGATATGTTGGAGGAACTCTCAATTTTGGCTTATGGTACACTAAATATGATAGTAATCAATTTTATGGTTACACAGATAGTGATTTTGTAGGCAACCTAGATGACAAGAAAAGAACATCTGGACATGTTTTTCAACTGGGCATGAACCTAATCTGATGGGAATCAAAGAAGCAACCAATTGTTTCAATATCTCTTGCAGAGGCAGAGTATGTCGCTGCTACTTCAGATTCTTGTCAAGTTGTGTGGCTGAGAAAAATATTGAAAGATATGTCACATACAGAAAAGGATCCAACTCCTATTTTTTGTGATAATACTTCAGCAATTGCTCTATCCAAAAATCATGTGTTTCACAAGAAAAGCAAACACATTGACACTCGTTTTCATTTCATACACGAGCTAGTCAATAATGGTGATATTGCACTACAATTCTGTGGTTCTCGAGATCAGCTTGCTGATATCTTTACAAAGCCACTAGGAAAGTCAGTTTTTGATTTTCAGAGACATCACTTAGGCATAATCAGTGTTGATGTTTGTAACTGTTGAGTTTAAGAGGGAGTGTTAAATATAATGTAACCTCAACAGGCTGACTGTACACTGCCAACTATCCTAGCCAGCTGTCCTAGCCAGTTTTACTTTCTATTCTTGTTTTGCTTGAGCCTATTTAGCTCAGCTATTTCCCATTGCATTGTAACTTCTTTAGACTAACTACTTCAGAACTTCTTCATGTACTCGTTTTGTACTCTTCTTCTTATATTCTAATATACTCTTTTATGTTCTATTCTTTCTCTTTGCATTTCTTGCTTCACAATTTATCAAGAGTAAAAACGCAGTCAAACTTATGGTAAAAACAAAACCATACAAAGAGAATAATAAGTTGTCATTTATAGAAAATAAGTACGCTGTCATACATCAACAAATGCCTCGCTGTCCATTAACAAATATGATGATAATATTTTGATAAAACTAATGGTGTATAAGAATGATATTGCTGTCTGAATTATGATATAAAATTTTGTCACACATGATATAAATTCGCCATCCAGAATATTTCTATCCACGATATATAGCCAATCGCAACTTATCAAACACAACCACAACAAACACGGTTACATATGTAAATGAAATCGCAGAGGTAAATTGCCATTCCCAGGGAGAATATATATGAAAACAAGTAAAGGGGTTCATTAGAAACTCATGTATCAGCAAGGTAACTCGTGGGTAACGGTATTGTTGTGTAATGTGCCCAAATCATTGAGTAAAGTGATATTGCTGGGTGTTATATGATATGTTGTCAACCAGATTTAAAAACATGGGATACTGGTGTCTAACCAATCACATAGAGACTATTGTCGATCCATTAAATATTCACATAGTCAAATTATGTGATAATTGATGAGTTAAATGATGGTAACCGCTGAGATAAAAACATGATAATGGCGGAGTGAAAAACTGGGTGAATATTTCCGTGTAGGAGGTTGAAATTGTTGTGCAAATGAAGAAGTAAAATGCAGTGATCTAGCACACCAATTCGCTGGGAGAACATGCATAACGCAGGTCACCCTTCTCTCAAGAAAAACACAGATAATCAAGGGAAATTAGTGTGTGAAGGTTCTACACAGAGGAAAGGAAATTCAATGGTTTTTAAAACCCAAATTTTTCTGAGTAACCACATGCAGAGAGAAAGGAAAAACAATTGTTGAGTTGGGGGGGAAATCGAAGGAAAATTTTGTTCCACAGGGTGTGCGATCCACACGTTTTCTTTTTCTCAAAAGGAGACAGATTGTATACAATTCATAATTCTTTTTTTTCCTGAATGACAATGATGTGTAATACGTTTTGGAAGGTACAAAGAAATAAAAACCCCATTGCATCAATTGTCATGAAGCCAAGCAAGGAACAATACAACCAACAAGGGGTTTCAATGGTACCTGCAACGCATTACATAACCCAGAAGGAAAATTGAATTCAGTGGCATCCGCTACATAACCATCGTTTGATTTTGCAACTGTGTAAACTCCTTACATATGCCACTTAGAAGACTGATTTAAGTTGTACCAAAAGGATCACTTGGATTCTACCAACGTCGGGGTGAGTACACATCAACACATATATTGATAAAAGAAGAACACATACATATCATCAAAACACAATCATTCAAATGTATAAAAACACAGTCCTTCAATGTATAAAATCACATTCATTCAATGTATAAAACACAATAATTCAAGTATAAATTCGCTGCCCAAGATGCAAGCGATGACTCCAGGAAGAAAAAAGAAGGGGCAGTATAAGATTGCAACAAGAAACAATCAATTATAGGAGTGAATCATTCACAAGGAAGGTGCAAAGAAAAATCATTCAACCATGAATCAATCAAACGTAGAGATAAGTGAGAGACGGACAAATAGGAAAAATTTATCCTTCACTCATCATCCATGCATAGAAAACTAGGGCATTTGAATCTATAGGTCTCTAAACACCAAAGTGACAACCATCTATTTGGCACTTGGCCGACTACTCAGGCACATAATGATGACTAAGGGATAAGGGACGGAGTATAAAAACAAAATCTCTTCATAACAATCAATAAACCCACACAACGAAATAACAAGTGTAATTTAAATTTCATTACAAGTAACAAATTAAACTAGCATGCCTTAGTCAATGCGAATACTCCGTAGCTTCTATCCCGCACACGCTCCGTCCAGCTCCCACTTTTTGATTGATGTGACCTCACCGGTACCTCCCAACAATTGCTAGGGGTACTCGTCTTCCCCCTGAGCCCCTTGAGCTGCAAAGGGGCCACAAACATTATACTAGAGAAAAAATATCACCCAGCTCGCTTCACAAGGTCAAGCTACCACTCGTTACCCGAGTTGGGTATCTCAACTCCCACAAGATAAGTTCAGCCAAGACAAAAATTCAACAACGTAACGTCACACATAACGATGAGATCCATACTCCTCCTCCTCCATCCTTTTTATAGATTTTTTAAGCGATTTCTTTCCCAAATTCCCATTTAATTTCTTTTTCATTAATTTAATTAGAAAAAACCTCCCCTGTACACATGTCACCCATCTCCCTAGTTGCACCAGAAATTAATTTCATTAATTATTCAATTATTCCTATTTCCCTCACCCACCTAAAATCATTCCTAAAAACGCTCCTTGGTGTCCCAATATTCCCTTACACATCTTAAATGACTTACTCCTTAACTAAATTCCTAGTTGAGTTCATAATTAGAAAGTTCTTAAAGGAAAGATTCCTTACTAAGTTAGACATTCAACTTTTGCCTTAAGTTTCCCTTTTTCTTTATGTTTCCCCTTTTTCCTTTAGTTTCCTATTTATTTTAAGTTTCCATCTTTTCCCTTTTAACTTAAACTCAAATTAGCAAGTGTAGAAAAACAACCATTTACCCCCCTTTTTTTTCTAATTAAAAATTAAATTAGCATATGTAGACAAAACAATCATTTCCCTTTTAAAATTTTAATGCCCCATTGTAATTTGATTTTAATAATTTAATTGAATTTATTACCCCCTTCTTGTTACATGTTTAATTATGATTATTATTTTTTTGACCACATGTGTTACTTAGACCTAGATTTTAATTTCACTAGGCTGGGCAACATTTTTATTAGTGGAAAATGTTTGTAAATATCACTATCACATCATTCGTTTTAAGGCCGACTAGGTTTATTCACTTACTTGTTGAAATTATGATGTTCCCTTCAGGACGCACTAGGTTATCCAAGGGAGCCACTCACCTTTTTCCGTTTTCCTTGCACGACATGCCCTTCAGGATGCACTACATGCTCCAAGGGTGCCACTTGCCTATTTCCATTTTTCGTTGCATAACGTGCCCTTCAAGATGAACTACGTGCTCCAAGGGTGCCACTCATCTCTTGAATGACTTGGTAGACATAAAAAACCCCTAGATTCAATACTCTGCTAGGTGATTGTGTGGGATACTAAGGGCCTCTAAGGAATAAGGTCCCTTCCTTATTGCGTGCCCCTTAGAATCATCATGGGCGACTATCACAGTCTTCCCTCAAGACATCGTGGGTCTTCTTGAACTTGGTAATTGTTAACCTACAGTTTCAGCCACTATGTGACTGGTAGTAGGATGTGAGAGGTATTTTTTTTACACCTTTCCCTCAAAGTCTTTGGTTTTTGTGCGTGACCCCTCTACTCCACATGTGAGTCTGGTCGACAAGATATCATCAACCTGCATCATCAACGAATCCTGTCAGCAATAATAATCAATGATCATAACATCTAATCAGATGTACATATGTCATATCGACAACAATCAAACCCCAATAGTCCACTCCCTGACTCGATCTAGAGTCCAAGGGGTTTCATTGATGCCTCTGCATCCTCAAGGTCCAAAGTCCTGCACACTCAGGAGAACCCAATCAATAACACCTGTTTATGTAAATACACAAAATAACATATCATCATATCCATAATGCTTCATAATCATAATCAAACAACCAATAGTATAATAATATGGATCACTTTCAAGAAAATGTCCTCAAAAAATAAGTTCGCTCATTACATGCAAGAGCGAGATGTTACATACACCCCCTCTTGGTCTAAACTTTGTCCCAAACTTTCACAGTATAGAAGTGACAAAATAATGTGTATCACAGTATCATAAGTCTATCTATCAAACAAAAATGGAAACTGCTAGTGCATATCATATGCATCCTCCCTTGTAACCAGGTGTGGACTGTAGTTGTCCCACTGGACCTTGATCTGATCTACTGTTCAATGCCGTAGCTATTGAATGTGATGGTCTAGGATGCAGATTGGCTCATCCATGAGATCACCCTCATTCGATACCTGCAAGGTACTCAAGTCAAAACATGTGTAGGATCACTAACATAATGTCTCAAACAGAGATGTGAAAGACATCGTGCATACGCCTCAAGGATCAGACAAGGCTAGTCAATAGGCCACAACCCTCTCTTTTCCACAATATCGCAGGATCCCACGAGACTAGGAGATAGTTTAGCACCCTTTTCAAAATTGATCAAACTCTTATGTGGTTTCACTTGTGAGAATACTCGATCTCCATGTCAGAACTAGGGTCGAGAGGAAGCGCATCAACATAACTCTTCTATCGATCATGCACTTTCTTGATCCCTTGTCTTAGTTTTCATTCATTGTTCCATTTCTTGGATCACTTATGGTCCCACTAGGACCCTATCCTCAAGCTGATCTCAACTCAAGGCATCCGACATGGTCACCCGCAAAGAAAATCGAAAGGTGCCATCTTAATGGTGCTTTGATAATTGTTGTTATATACGAATTCTATCAGTGGCAAGAATTCCTCCCAATGCTTCTGTGGGTCCATCACATACATGCACAACATGTCCTACAAGATTTGGTTTGTTCATTCAGTCTTCCCATCTGTCTCCGGGTGATACGCAATACTAAAGTTAAGTTGGGTTCCCAAGGCCTCTTGGAAACTAGTCCAAAAATTGTCTAGTAAACACCGATCCTTGATTGGATATAATCCTCATAGGCACACCATGAATCCTCACAATCGCACTGTAAAGTTAGAATATTTTCACGTAGATTCGTCTGAAGAGGCATCACCGAAAAGATGCGCGGTCTCTGACTCTACGCATCAACCACTTTGTTCATTGTTCCCTCTATGTAAGTAACCTTGAGATCATACTTGCTAAGCAATTCTGACCAATGCCATTGTCGCGTGTTAAAGTCGCTTTGTGTAAAGATGTGCTGTAGTCCATAGTGGCCCATTTAGTTCAAAATTCCATCCAATAATGTAGTTCCTCCAAACTCTCGAGGCATAAACAATGGCCAACAACTCCAAATCATGCGTCACATAGTTCTCCTCATGCCTTCTCGACTTTCTCGATATGTAAGCGATCACTTGATCATCTTTTGTCAAGACTCCACCTAATCCTTCTTTGGATGCGTCAGTTCATACCAAGAAGTCTCTGTCCATGTTAGGGACCTTTAGTATCAGTGCTCTTTTCAACAACCCTTTGAGCCTTCGAAATGCTTCCACGCATTTCCCGGTCCAACAACTTCTTGTTCTTCTTCCAAAATTCCATAATCGGATTTTCTATCTTTGAGAAAACCTCGACGAACCGTCAATAATATTCTTATAAACTCATGAAGCTATGCATTTCAGGGACATTCATTGGTGCATGACATTCGATAGTATTATCGAACTTTGTTGGATCCATGGCAATACCTTCACCAAAGATGACATGTCCTAAGTAAAGAATCCTCGATTGATAAAATGAGCATTCATATAATTTCCCATACAATTTTTTCTCTCGCAGACACTATAATACCAAGTGAAATGCTTGTCATGCTCCTCCATCGTCTGAGAGTAAATCAAAATATTGTCAATGAATACTTGGATGAACTTGTCCAAGTATTTGCAGAACACCCCATTCATTAAAATCATAAGTACCCCAGGGGATTTTTTCAGTCCAAAGGTAAAACAGTAAATTCATAATGTCCAACCTCATCATAAAGGCGGTCTTCGGGACGTCATCCTCCTTGATCCATAACTGGATACCCCAATCTCAAGTCGATCTTTGAAAACATCGTTGCACCCTTTATCTGATCAAACAGATCATCAATCCTTTGCAACAGATACTAATTCTTGATCGTTTCCTTGTTCAATTGATGATAGTCAATGCAGAGTTTCTACGACCCATACTTATTTCATATGAAAATAACAGGCACACCCCATGGTGACACACTTGGACGTATAAGTCCGAGGTCCAACAACTCCTTCAATATCATTCTCAACTCTCATGACTCTGGGGTCGACATCCGATAAGGCGTTCTTGATATCAGTTTAGTCCCTGATTTTAGGTGTATGGTAAAATTCAATTCCCTCTCCGGAGGCATCCTAGGTAACTCCTCAGGGAAGACGTCTTCAAACTCTCTTATCATCGGAAGGTGTTCTATACCTTCTTCTAATCCCTTCTTGTTTAATGCAAAGATCGCATAAATATTACATCCCTTGCGCATGATCTTTCGTAGCTGCAAGGAAGAGGTGAACCTCTAGGAAAATGCTTGGTTCTGACCTACAATCACGCGTCATTGTCCCTCATCATTGACCAAGCTCAACTGTTTCATCTTACAGTTGAGTATCGCCTCATGCGATTCCAACCAGTCCATACCAATCATGATGTCATAAGGTCCTAATATGATGACATACAGGTTGGCCCTGGTGAAAAACTCTCATAGGTTAAGGTTATATCATGTAACCTTCCCACCAAACTTTTTTTTGGCTCCCGAATCCATTTATACAAATATAAAGTCATCCTATTCATCTACCTTCCCCTTAATTCTTTTTAGCGCTGCTCCATAAATGAAACTCTCTGTAGCACTGAGATCTATCAAAATACAAATGGTCTGGTTAATGACGGCTCCTGACGTCTCGAGCATATTCAATTGGTGTTCTTCCTAGTGGTTATTCACCACTGCATGAATCCATTGGGCCTTGCCCAAATCTCCCATGATAGTGGGTCCGGTTGATCCAGATGCTCTAGTTCTCTCCCAGAACCATTCCTAGAACAATTCCCATGACATGTCTTCGACTGCCATGTTCAACTGCAGCAGGAGAGTATTGCACCACAGAAGAGCACTCCTCTTCAGTTGAAAGATTTCCATGCACACCTTTATGTTGGATGTATAGTTGTGAAGTGAAAAGAACATCGCCATATTCTCCAACCATGCCTTGACGGATGCACCATCCGGGGCACCGAATAACTCAAGAAATTTGAACTTCTCAAGTTTGCAGTGAATACTAATTGTACTGGCTGGGCATTATATGGATCCTCAGGAGTACAGGCATCGTGGCCTCATCTCAGTACATATGGTGAATCAAGGCCTATGACAGTCTTTGGAAGGACCTTGTTAGACCATCATCATCCATTACAACAATCGAGATCTATCCCAAGGAATTATTTCTCCCCTTAGGGTTTAGACTCTAAGGGTGCAGGCACTTATGGAGGCATCGTACCTCCTTCCACGACACCACATTGCGAACCTCTATGGTTTCCTATAATCAAGATCCCCATAGGGACATGTTAAAGTTTTTAATTAGGATTAGGTTAATACTCAAGGGTTTACTGTAGTGGAAATCCTGGCGATCCACAGTCGCAGGGTTGAACCTATTTTGATACCATATGTAACGATCCCATCGTTACGACTACATGCGACGCAACACAAAAGAAAATTTTTTGTTTTTTGTTTTAAGAAGGACGACAACAGTTAACCACACAACATGATGAAGATCATCACGCACACAAATCAGGAAACATAAAACAACGAATCAGACCTAGCACATTAGGAAACTGTATGGAACATTCAACCATCCAAGACAGATATAAACGACTACCCACCCGACATAGGCAAGACAATGCCTACAAGCTAAAGGACAACAACAACAACAACTAACCCGACACAATGGATTGGATGACTAGTAACTGGAAAACCCTATGACGCGCAAAACCAAAACGCGTTAAGGCATTACAAACCAAGTGCCAACATCCAATACAATGAACAATGCCCACATCGGGAAGCAAACACGTCATCCAGATTATCCTTTTCCTCTATTCATCAGGGTGCGTGATGATCCCCTCATTAGGAATCATGTTGTCACCAGGTGATAGGCATGACAATAACCATGGAGAAACGTAACATGCCTAGACCAATATCCCAAGAACATCTAAGCATTAGGAGACCTAATTAACTGACAAGAAGACTATACCCACTTACCTAAACAATAAGTCGACAAGACCCAAGATGACATCACTCAAATTAAAATAAAAAGCGCAAGCTATTAAACGACTTCGCCAACAACCGTAAACCACTATTTGTTAAGCATGAAGTTTAAGTGCAAAGGAGTGAACTATTATAAAAGTTACTTATTATCATAAAAGTGCTTATAAATGTGAACTATTACATGCACTCTAACAAATCAAATATGCTTGTCAACAAATATACACTGTCCATTAAAATAAGTGAACTACTTATCATTAAAAAGTGATATACTCTGCTTATTAAACATTCACCATTTCTCTCTATAATATTGTTGTCTAATTTATCTCTATCTAAAATGCACATCAGGTGCATGCATAAATTCGCAATGTAAGTGAGTTCAATGGAATTTAACTCTATAACTTTGCTAAATTAAATCGCAGTAAAATCACTATACTAAATTGAAATTAAACTCGATATAATAAATTGCTAAACAAAAATGAAGTTGAACTCAATATACAATCACTATCCTTTAAACCATATGATTCGTTGTCATTTAAATGACATATTGATTTAAACAATAAATTATAACATTGTCTTTTATAAATGGTAAAGCACAGTCCATTGCTACAGGATATCGCCTTCAGTCAATCATTAATACCAGAAGGAAGGTCGTTGTCATACATAGCATACAATGCAATAAATTCACCCAATCAAATACACAGTCAGAAAAACAGTAATCAATTCGTGGTCATTCATAAAATTCGGGGATATCACTGTTGAATATAAACTCTATCAAATTCATAGATGTCGCTGTGAATGTAGACTCTATCTATCAATCAAGGGGATTCTCTTCCACAGGATATATAAAATCACCGACCCACCATTTAAAACGCTATCCAGGTATTAACACGTAGTCCATAAACATAATTAGAAGGTAGAGTACATAAATGAATAAGCTGGCATAAAATAGATGCAATCGCCGAGCCATAATAGCTGATGTGGCTGCCATTACATATTAAAAATGCTGACCTTCACATGCTAAACACACAATCATTCTCAGAGTAAAAACGCAATCAAACTTATGGTAAAACACAATGATACATAGAGAATAATAAGATGTCATCTATAGAAAATAAGTACGCTGTCATACAACAACAAATGCCTCACTGTCCATTAACAAATCTGATGATAATCTATTGATATAACTAATGGTGTATAACAATGATATTGCTGTCTGAATTATGATATAAAATTTTGTCACACATTATATAAATTCACCATCTAGAATATTGCTATCCACGATATATAACCAATCACAACTTATCAAACACAACCACAACAAACACGGTCATATATGTAAATGAAATCGCATAGGTAAATCTCCATTCGATGGGAGAATATATATGAAAAAATGCAAAGGGGTTCATTGAAACTCAGGTATCAGCAAGGAAACTCGTGGGTAAAGGTATTGTTGTGTAATGTGCCCAAATGGTTGAGTAAAGTGATATCGCTGGGTGTTATATGATATGTTGTCAACCATATTTAAAAACACAGGGATAATGTTGTCTAACCAATCATAGAGAGACTGTTGTCGATCCATTAAATATTCACAGAGTTAAATTATGTGATAATTGCTGAGTTAAATGATGGTAACCGCTGAGATAAAAACATGATAATAGCGGAGTGAAAAACTCGGCAAATTTTTTTGCGTTGGAGGTTGAAATTGTTGTGAAAATGAAGAAGTAAAATGCAGTGATCTAGCACACCAATTCACTAGGACAACGTGTATAATGAAAGTCACCCTTCTCTCAAGAAAAACAAAGAGAATCAAGGGAAATTAGTGTGTGAAGGTTCCACGGAGAGGCAAGGAAATTCATAGGTTTTTAAAACCCAAATTTTTCTGAGTAACCACACGCAGAGAAAAAGGAAAAAAAATCATTGATTTTGGGGGAAAATCGTAGGAAAATTTTGTTCCACAGGGTGTGGTATCCACACGTTTTATTTTTCTCAAAAGGAGACAGATTGTATACAATTCATAATTCTTGTTTTTGAACGACAATGATGTGTAACACCTTTTGGAAGGAACAAAGAAATAAAAACCCCACCCCATCAATTTTCATTAAGCCAAGAAAGGAACAATACAACCAACAAGGGGTTGCAATGGTACCTGCAACACATTACATAACCCAGAAGGAAAATCGAATTCAGTGGCATCCGCTACATAACCATCATCTGATTTTGCAACTATGTAAACACCTTACAGATGCCGCTTAGAAGACTGATTTAAGCTGTACCAAAAGGATAACTTGGTTGCTACCAAGGTTGGGGTGAGTACACATCAACACAGATGAAATATTAATAAAAGAAGAACGCAAACATACATTAAAACATAGTCATTCAAATGTATAAAAACACAGTCCTTCAATGTATGAAAATGTAGTCATTCAATGTATAAAACACAATCATTCAAGTATAAATTCACTGCCCAAGATGCAAGTGATGACTCCAGGAAGAAAAACAAAGGGGCAGTATAAGATCGCAACAAGAAACAATCAATCGCAAGAGTGAATCATTCACAAGGAAGGCACAAAGAAAAATCATTCACCCATGAATCATTCAAACATAGAGATAAGTGAGGGACATACAGCTGGGAAAAATTTATCCTTCACTCATCATCCATGCACATAAAATTAGGGCATTTGAATCTATAGGTCTTTAAACACCGAAGTGACGACTGCCAATTCAAATCCTGACCGTCTGGTCAGGCACAGACTGATGACTAAGGGATAAGGGATAGAGTATAAAAACACAATCTCTTCATAACAATCAATAAAACCATACAACAGAATAACATGTGTAATTTAAATTTCATTGAAAGTAATAGATTAAACCGACGTACCTTAGCCTGTGAATGCTCTGTAGTTTCTGTCGCACGCATTCTTTGTCCAGCTCTCGCTTGTCGATCGATGTGACCTCACCGGGACCTCCCAACCAACGCTATGGGTACTCTTATACCCTTGATCCCTTTGAGCTGCAAAGGGGCCACACACACTATACCAGAGAACAACTAGTACCCAACTCGCCTCGTAAGTTCGAGCTACCACTCGTTACCTGAGCTGGGTATCCCAACTCCCACAAGATAAGTTCATTCAAGACAATAATTCAGCAGCGTAAAGTTACGCATAAATATTGGATCCATACTCCTCCTCCTCCATCTTTTTTATATATATTTTAAGTGTTTTCTTTTGCAAATTCTCATTTAATTTCTTTTTCATTAATTTAATCAGAAAAAACCTCCCCCGTACACATGTCACCCATCCCCCTAACTGCACCATAAATTTATTTCATTAATTAATCAATTATTCCTATTTCCCTCACTCACCTAAAATCATTCCTAAAAACTCTCCTTGGTGTCCCAATATTCCCTTACACATCCTAAATGAGTTACACCTTTACTAAATTCCTAGTTGAGTTCATAATTATAAATTTTTTAAAGGCAAGATTCCTTACTAAGTTATACATTCAACTTTTTCCTTACATTTCCCTTTTTCTTTATGTTTCCCCTTTTTCCTTTAGTTTCCTATTTCTTTTAAGTTTCCCTCTTTTCCCTTTTAACTTAAACAAAAATTAGCAAGTGTAGAAAAACAACCATTTACCCCTTTTTCTTTTTAATTAAAAATTAAATTAGCATATGTAGGTAAACCAATCATTTCCCTTTTAAAATTTTAATCCCCCATTGTAATTTGATTTTAATAATTTAATTGAATTTCTTACCCCCTTCTTGTTACATGTTTAATTATGATTATTATGTTTTTGACCACATGTGTTACTTAGACCTAGATTTTAATTTCACTAGGCTAGGTGACATTTTTATTGGGGGAAAATGTTTGTAAATCTCACTATGACATCATTCATTTTAAGGACGACTAGGTTTATTGACTTACCCGTTGAAATCACGACGTGCCCTTCAGGATGCACTAGGTTCTTCAAGGGTGCCACTTGCCTTTTTCCATTTTCCTTGTGCGACGTGCCCTTCAGGATGCACTACGTGCTCCAAGGGTGCCACTTGCCTCTTTTCATTTTCCTTCTGCGATGTGCCCTTCAGGACACACTACATGCTCCAAGGGTGCCACTCACTTGTTTACTGACTTGGTAGACATCAAAAACCCCTGGAGTCAATACTCTACTAGGTGATCTTGTGGGAAATTAAGGGCCTCTAAGGAACATGACCCCTTACTTATTGTGTGCCCCTTAGAATCATCATGACAAACTGTCGTAGTCTACCCTCACAACATCGTGGGTCTTCTCGAACTAGGTAATTGTTAACCTACAGTTCGAGCCACGATGGGCCTACTAGTTGGCTATGGCAGGGCTATTGTCCACACCTCACCCTCAAAGTCTCTGGTTGTCATGCGTGCTCCTCTACTCCACATGTGAAACTGGTTGGCAAGCTATCGTCAACCTGCATCATCAATGAATCATGTTAGCAATAATAATCAATCATCATAACATCTAATCATATGTACATATTTCATATCAACAACAATCAAACCCCAATATTCCACTCCCTGATGCGATCTAGAGTCCAAGAGGTTTCATCGATTCCTCTACATCCTCAAGGTCCAAAGTCCTGCACACTCAAGAGAACCCAGTCAATAGCACATGTCTATGTAAATACACAAAATAACATATCATCATATCCATAATGCCTCATAATCATAATCAAATGACCAATAGTATAATAAATTGGATCACTTGCAAGAAAGTGTCCTCAAAGAATAAGTTCGCTCAGTGTGCGCAAGAGAGGGATGTTACAGTATCCCAACTCTCACAAGTAAAACACAGTTTAATAAATATTTGGCAGCATAACAATGCTAAGAAAATTAGATCCCTTTCCTTTCTACCTTATTTGTTTTTATAGAAATTTTTTCTGTGACACATGTCCTCATGCATATATAATTAAATTTTTAGTTAATTTAAATTTGGATTATTCACTCATACACTTGTCATATTATCCCCAAGTTACACCAGTATTTACAAATTTTGTTTTATTTTAAAAGGTCAAATTCTTTCACAATCCTCAATGTGTTCCTATTTTCACTTCTAAGTGTCCCTTTGTTCCCAAAAATCTCATTTAATAAGTGTCTCCTAACTAGATCTTAGTTGGAGTTGGATTAGGAGTCTTCTTCTAGTTAGACTAGTGTAGTTTGACTCTAGATTATATTTTATGTACACCCAAACTCTCAAGCTATTATTTATTTCTATTTAAAAATTCCTTTTTATTAAATTCATGCACAAATGTGCATTTCGTCCAATCTTTAGATTTTTTTACCACCTTTTTCCTAGTATTAGATTTATCCCAATTTTAATATTTTAGATAGTTCCCAAATCAAACTTAGACTTAGGCCAATTCTTAGACTTAGGCTTTGACTCTTGTTATAATTTTTAATTAATAATCTATTGGTTAATTAATTTGTTAATCCAACAAGGTCCAATTATTTCAATGTTTCCTAGGCCACCTAGATTTATTGACTTCAAGTTTTAAATTACACGACATGCCCTTCAAGATGTACCTCCATTCTCCAAGGGTGCTACTCACCTTAGACTTGTTTTGGAAGTTGCCCGACCCTTGGATTCAATACTCCAATCGATCAAACTTGTGATAGACTAAGGGATTCTAAGGAATAAGGAATCCACCTTATTGCGTGCTCCTTCTAAATCTTCATGAGCAACTATCTCAGTCCGCCCTCAAGACATCATGGACCTTTCGAACTAGGTAATCATTAACCTACCATTAAAACCATGGTGGGAGTGCTAGTAGGCTGTGATAGGGACATTGTCACACCCCTCCCTCAAATGTCTGATTTCTATGCATGGTCCCTCTTTTCCTTAAGTGAGTCGGATTAGCAAACATCGTCAAGCCTGCATCCATTGGCAAAAAAATTGTTAGTAATTCCATATACATAAATAATACTATAATAAATCATACAACACATGTGCGTAAAATGAAATAATCAATAAATACAATCCACTCCCT
>JASDQU010438943.1:63221-101030 GCA_032191745.1 Picea mariana | reverse complement strand
AACACCTCAACATCATCATATCTAACACATAATCGAAATGAATCACAAAGTACCATACTCGGATCACTTGCAAGCAAGTGTCCTCAAAGAATAAGTGAATACTAGTGTGTTAAATAGAGTGAAATGTTACACCGAGTATCTCTCTTGGAGTCTTAAAAATAATAATGAGTCTTTAAATACAAAGGTAAATGTCTTTAAAGAAAATAAAATGCATTCTCCCTTCAAAGAGGACTGGGATTGTTCTCTTGCGGACCATAAAATGAAAAGACCTGGAAGATAAGAGAAGGACAACCAAGAATCAACTCGAATCCATTAGAATATAGAGAAGAAAATGTAAATATGATAAATGATCCATATGGATTTTGGTGGCCTCCCACCTATTGCAACTGGTTCATTTTGGTAGTTTTCCAGTTTGACAGTTTTCTTCCTAGTTTTCGGGTCCCTGACTTTGCCATTTTGAGGCCCTAAACAACGTTTTTTAGGGTTCGCCACAATAAAAATCACCCTTCATATGTATTAAAAAAATGTATAGTCCTAAAATAGACCTTTTCAACAGGCTATATTGCGCCTAAAACATGGATCGCATGCAAAAGTTACAACCCCAGGAAGTTGATGTACTAACTTACCCAAACGGGGCCCACATGACTTTTGGCGCCTAGGGTTAGATTTTTGGATGTATAGGGTTTTTGAAATTCATTTTTATGGTAAAAAGTCCTTCAAATACTAATTGTAATCATCATCTTGCAAATGAGCGCAACTTTCACATCTCTTCTCAGAGATAATCCACCACCATTCCTGCAAGCATGTTTTCCGTTGCATTTTACAGTTTCAACTTATTTCCTTATTGAATAGAAAACCAATTTTACTGTATCTTTGTTATTCTGTGTTAAGCATCTTTTAATAATCTGTATTCATTTTGTTTTTCTCAAAAAATATGGATCAATGGTATCATAGCGGTCTTCTCCTTGTCTTCTTAATGCATGTCCCCAACGAGGTTAGGGTACAAAGAATTGGGTCTTGAGCTTGTTTCTCTTGAGGACAAAATCTCTCACATGCCCAAACAACCTCTCATGGAAGGAGAAAAGAAATATGACGGGACATGAGATCCTTTCAAAATTTTTCTTGAGGATTCCCTCACGCAACAGAGGAAAAAGATGATGGATAGTTTCACGCAAATCCTTCAGCAACTACCAACAAACGACACATCTTCGTCGAGCGGAGGCACTTCACTCTTCAAGGTACAAATCAACTTCAATATTTTTATATTTTATGGTTATATAGACGCATATATTGTAGACAAGTGGTTGAATCTACTATAAGGGTATTTTTCTGTCCATAAGTTTCAAATAGAGAAAAAAATACTTTTTCGCTCCTCAAATCCATTCCCCATGTCAAAGATTGGTGGGAAACTTTCCGTGAGAAAAAGGAAATAGAGGAACCCTCATTATTTACAGTTGCGACCACTTGGGAATCCTTCAAGGATGATATTAAGGAACAATACTACCCTATCGGAAGTTATGATGACTTGTATACCAAATGGACCACACTGTGATAAGAAAGAGACCAAGTAGTGCCAAATTTCACAAATATCTTCCATACCTTGCGCACTAAGCTGGGTATCAAATATTCAGAGTGATATCTGGTGCTCAAGTATATTGGTCCTTTGCATAGATACATTCAAACCAAAATGGAATTTATGAACATCTCTTCCTTGGGCATGGCCTATCAATATGTCGTCAAAATCAAGTAGAAGCTCAAACAAAAAATGCGGCAATTTGGGCCTGGGAACTCCTCACAACAAAAAGCAGGAAAGGGCGGCCCCAACCTACAAAAAAAAGGACAAAGAAAATATTGACAGTATCAGGATAACCAATCCAAGATCCAAGAAAATAAGGACACTGGGAAAACAAAAAAGGATACCGAGAAGTGGTGCGACTTCCATAAGATCCCTTGGCATAACATTGTTGATTGCCACTCAAAGGAGTTGTTGGTGGTCAAATTGAAATCCTATGAATTAGATGCAGGTTATGACTCTGATTCAGAACCAGAAAGGGGAAGACAGATCATTGACGCAGAACCTAGTGCCACTGTTTCTACCACCAAGCTCCAGCCTGGTGAACCAGACGAGCCAGAAGAAGGAGAGCACCTTTTCCATTCACAGATGTGGGTAAAAGGCACCCCGCTATGCTTCATCATTGATAGCAGTAGCTAGAAGAAACTCATATCAGTAGAGGTTGTCAAGTGGCTAGCCCTACTGACAATGCCACACCCGCATCCCTACACCATTGGATGGATCCACCAAGGAAGCGATCTCTGTGTCAGCCAATAGTGTCAACTATCGCATGAAATCAAACCCTTCAAAGATGAGGTATTGTGTGGTGTTTCTCCTCTCAAAGTTTGTAATGTTCTTTTGGGCCAACCTTATTTATGGAAACACCATTTAGTATATGAGTCTAGGCCTCGTAGTGTTATTATTACTTTGAACAATAAATTGTACAGGATACCTGAGGCAATCCCTCATAGTGTTATTTCCTTTATCTCTGCTAAGAAATGCAGGAAGGTCATCTCTCAAACTGGGAAATTTTTTTTCTTCATGATTCACTCTTAGTGTAAGAGAAATATCACAGCCACATCCAGGGCCTCCACGTCCGATATCTCCACACAATATGAGAAAATGGTCGTGGAAGAATACTCAAATATATTCTCCTCTCCTATCGGGGTACCTCTTCACTTCTAGGTCAAGCAACCCATTGATCTGAACCCAAGCACACCACTACCCAATCGGCTGGTCTACCACTGATCTCTGTTAGAAAATGAGGATATCAATATGAAAATCCAAGAACTGCTCCACAAAGGGCACATCCATCCCATCACATCTTCTTGTGGGAGCCCAATCATACTAGTGTAGAAGAAAGACGAGACTTGGTGACTCTGCATTGATTACCAAGCCTTGAATAAAATCACAGTCCGGAACCGGTACCTGATTCCCTGAATCGATGAGCTCTTTGATCAGATCACAGGGACCAAATAATTTAGTAAGATTGATCTGAAGTCTGGCTACCACGAGGTCCCAATAGAACATAAATATGTATGGAAGACCACCTTCAAGTCAAAATAAGGTCTTTTTGAATGGTTGGTCATGCCCTTTGGTTTGAAAAGCGCTCCAAAAAATTTTATGAGGATGATGGACAATATCTTGTGACATTTTACTAATACTTTTATAGTGGTGTATCTAGATGAAATCGTCATCTACAACAAGACTTGGGTGGAACACTTGCAGCATATTCAATAGGATCTGCACACCCTACGACAACACAAACTATATGGAAACTTGGAAAAATGTTCCTTTGGCATGGACATGGTCCATTACTTAGGCTACATCATTGATCAACATGGTGTGCATGTGGATCCATCCAAGATCTAGTTCCTCCATGACTGGCCAGCCCCAACCACACTCACTGAGCTTTGGAGCTTCTTGGGCCTTGCCAATTTCTATCGCAGGTTTGTGTTGGGATTCTCTCATATTGCATGGGCCCTCAGCCAAGTAACCAGGGGCGGTGGTAAGGAAACATTTGTGTGGGTCCTATCCCAACAAAAATCCTTCGATGAATTGAAGCAACATTTGTGATCATCCCCAATACTTTCATTACCAGACATGCAACATCCCTTTGAGATCGAGACAAATGCTTCAGACTATGTTGTGGGCGCCATTCTCACTCAACATGAACACCCCATGGCGTATCATAGTGAGATACTATCAGATGCTATTCGTAAGTACCCTACTAATGAAAAAGAGATGTACTCCATTGTGAAAGCTTTCCTCCAGTGGAGACATTACATTCTGGGGAAGGAGACAATCATCCACATTGATCACAAGCCATTACAGTTCATGCAAACCCAAGGAAAATTGCAGAATGACCGCCATCAGAAGTAGTCCACATACTTACAGTCGTTCCACCTCAACATAAAGTATAAACAAGAAGTACCAATCGATTTGATGATTTCCTCAGTCGACCTCCAGTCACAGAACTCATCACGGTGCTAGACTCTTGTGGCGATGAGACCTCCGGATGGCCCCACCTCTATTAGACATACACTGACTTCTCCACCACCTACCAAATGTTGGGAGAAAACTCAGTGGTTGCTAATTTACATCTTCAAGATGGGATGTTGTGCCGTCTAGGCCATCTCTGCATTCCATCAAGAGAGAGAGTGAAGCTGATTTGGTAAGATCACTATAGTCAAGTAGAAGGGAAATTTGGCATCGAAAAGACAGTGGTAGTGCTACAGAAACATTTCTACGAGATGAAACTTTGACAAGATTTCAGAAAGTATATCAAGTCCTACACCACCTGTGCTATTTCCAAATCGACCACTAAGAAACAGGGCCTATACACCCCTCTTCCTACTCCTAAAAATCTATGGGAATCCATCTCAATGGACTACATTTCAGGCCTCCCGTACACCAAGAGGGGAAATGACTGTGTTTTTTTGGTTGTTGATCGCTTTTCCAAGATTGTGATTTTGGCCTCCTGCAAGAAGAACATCACTACATAGGCCACTTCTAGGATCTTCTTTGAATGCGTATGGTTACACTTTGGGATCCCACAAACCATTTTCTCAGATCATGATAATCGGTTCCTCATGACATTCTGGTCGAGCCTCTGGTCACTGCTGGATACCAAGATCACCAAATCCACTTCCTTCCACCCCCAGATGGATGGCCAAACTAAGGTCATCAATTAGATGATCGTACATATTCTACGCATGTACAATTCCAAGCACTCCCACACATTGGATGAGAGTCTTCTCTATGTCCAACATAGCTACAATCAAGCCCTGCATAGCTCAACTAGACACATCCCCTTTTAGGTGGGGTTGGGATTCCAACCATTGGGCCCCATGGATGTTGCACTACCCCTGGTGACCACCTCAACCGAATTGTCCCCTACTCCACTAGAAGCTGACAAAGCCACCCGGTTCATTGAGCGGATCGAACACATCCGCCAACAAGTTCAAGATATTTTACAGAAGTCCAATGCCAAGTACAAGCAGTGCCATGATCAACACTGGGTGCCACATAAGTTTTAGGTGGGCGACAAAGTTTGGTTTCACTTGTAGAAAGAGTTCCTTACAGGACCCCATTAGAAGCTTCACCCACTCCAGTATGGTCCATACACGATAACCAAGGTTTTGGGTGTCAATGCGTTTGCGCTCAACATTCCCCCTTTCCTTGGCCTGCACCCAGTCTTCAATGTGGCTCTCCTTCGACCATATTTCCCACCATTATTGGACACCTCAGAGATAGCAGATAAGTTGACACCAACAGAGCTCAACCCTGACTACATGAAATAGGAATCCAATGATCATATTTTGGACACACATATCAAGGGAACTTGACAACAAAGGATCTAACTTGATTGAGTTGTCAAAGCAGGGCAACTCCTGCACCAAGGCAAGTGGCTCACTCGGGGCCAAATTCAACAGAAATTTTCTCATATGATGGGGGAAATCAATGAAATGGAGACCATTACTTCCTAAAGGGGTATAATTGATCCATATGGATTTCGTTGGCCTCCCACCTATTCCAACTAGTTCATTTTGGCAGTTTTCCAGTTTGGCAATTTTTTCCTAGTTTTTAGGTCCCAGACTTGCAGGGCTGTTTTGAGGCCCTAAACAATGTTTTTAGGGATCTCCACAGTCATAAATAACATTTAATAGATTAAAAAAAATGTGTATTCCTCAGATAGACCTTTCCAATGGGCTATCGTGCGCCTAAAACGAATATCTTATGCAAAAGTTACGACCCCAGGAAGTTGATGTACTAACTTATCCAAACGAGGCCCACATGACTTTTGGTGCTTCATCTCCTAGGGTTAGGATTTTGGATGTCTATGATTTTTGACATTCCTGTTTATGATAAAAAGGAATTCAGAGCCTCATTGTAATCATCTTATTGCGAATGAGCTGAACCGTCACATCTCTTCTCAGAGATAAGCTGCCACTATTCCAACAAGCTTGTTTTGCGTTGCATTTTACAGTTTCAGCTTATTTCCTTATTGAATAGAAAACCAATTTTACCATATCTCTGCTATTCTGTGTTAATCATATTTTAATAATCTGTATTAATTTTGTTCTGCTCACAAAATCCAGATGAATAAATGATTGTAGCAAAAATGGACAAAAGAAAGACTGAAAGGGTAGAGTTAATGTTTGACAGACTGTGCTAAAAAAATGTCATAAACTTCACTTGATTGTAGATGGCTACTTTATAGGTTTGTGTTTCATTTGAGGTGGCATATCTTCTCTAACTGTTTCTTTATTTTTCTGGTTCAGTAATTTAAATTAATGCATTTTCAACCATTCCTCAATGTACTCAATTAAAGGTCCCATGGTAATTCATGTTTAGTTTTAATCTCAAATAAATGACTTTAAAGTTCCCTTAGATTTATCTCTAATTTATGCAGTGTGTCATCTTCTCATATTTCCTACGAGTCCTCTTGAGTGCAATTTCGATTCCTTGATTTCAAGATATGATCTCGTGAAGTTGAGTTGTCAAATATATTTAATAGCAAAGAATAAAAATGTTGTTGATTTTCATTTCAATTTATGAGAAAAATATGGCCAATTTTGTCTCTTGAAACCTATTCTATCATCTTCCTCATAATTACCTTTCAAACGAGGTAAATTTTACACCAAGTGAACATTTGTATATTGCGTTATGGCTTCGATAAATTCACCACTCAACAACCATTCATTTAACTCACAGGTTAATGTTATCCCTTGATATAATTTCTTCCACTCCATTAAAATTTCAATTTTTTCTTTTAAAATGATATCCCACATGCATTATGGTCATTATTTTTTAAGTTTTTATAATGAAAAGGTTACCATAGTACTTATGTGGAACAAAGAAGATTATACAGACTTTGGTGTAGCTCTCATGCCTTATGAAAATTTCATAAATTAGTTAAATTTTAATGACCCAGTCAACATCCAGTAATAGACCAGTCATAAGCCAATCAGTTCCCATGTCATCACTATGTGTCGTTATGGAAATTTTCCACCTCACTGCCACATGTCATTTGAGGATATGTCCATTTCCCCTCCACATGTTCCTATATGGTAGGTCCATGAAAAGGGGGAAGAAACTTAGGATATGAAATAATATTAAAAAAATAAATGTAGGTTTTGTGGATTTATGGGAATGTGGAGGTAAATAAGGTAGGTGAGAGGATAGAAATTGGTAAAAATGACTAAGTATGATTTTGAAAAGGGAAAATGAGAGTGCATATTAGTGAATGCAGACCTGCGAACATTAGAACATGGATATGAGGAAGAGTAAGTAAGAGTAAGGAGGTCCACTCTAAAAGGAGAAATTTGGATAAGTATAAAAAAAGTGAAAAGTTAAAGGTGAAAAGTAAATGCGTACTTGTGGACTTATGGACTTGGAGACCCAAGAAAAAGTTGATTGATGGTATGTAGCTCTACATCTGTATTTCTTGAAATTGCCTAAGTATTGGAAGAGAAAAACATGGTAAGTGTTGGGGAATTATATAATGGAGTTACATGAAATATGGTATGTGAAAACAAGAGAATGGAAATGAAATATGAAATCTGCGAAAAGAATAACGGAAAAATGGAAAAAAGAAAATGTAAATGAATTACAAGAATGAACTAGAAAATGGAAATCAATTATGGAAATAATGTGGAAATGAATTATGAAAATGACTAAGTGGTGCGTATTATGAAAATGAACTAAGTGGATAATAAAAATAAAAATAGGCTATGTATGGAAATGGGTTAAGTATGTAGGATAGTGAGAAGGGAGAGTAGATTGGAAAGAAGGAAAAAATACTAAGTATGGGACAAGGCCATTATGTGATTCACGAAAGTGAGAGGGTCATTCTATAAAATAAGGGACTACGGACCTGTGGACCAAGATATGTGTGGAGAAAGGGTGAGGATGTAAGTTTTAAACCCGTGAAGTAAAAAAATGCATACAAATTCTTAAGAAAAACGTAAACTAATCAATGGCTCATACACACAATACACAAAGATTTACGTTGGAAACCATTAACCAGGAGAAAACCATCCTTCCTTGGTGTCACACCTGTCAACTCTTTATTGTATTAATTTACTCATTCACAATACAATATACACAATATTTTTGGTATTTTGTAGCTACCAAAACCCTAATCCATTAATCCAAAATTAATTTAGAAAACCACTAAAAATAACAAAATACGCTAAAATAGCAAAAATCGCCCAAAAAAAAATTTAGGGCACTGCCTCGAGCACTGCATTTAACCAGGGGGGAAATCCTACCCCCCCTAGGACCCCCCAAGGAAAACACCTGGTGCACATGACACAATTGTCGAATTTGATGCGCCCACACACACACATGAAAATAATATAACAAATACCCAACATACGAGATCCTCACCAAAACGAGAAATATGACTAAGGGAAATGAGTTGAGTGATCCTACAGAGAATATGAGACTAAGTGTAGTTCCAAGAATCTAATTGAGGTTCCAATAAAATCTTAGTTTCGATAAAAATTAACTGTGTTGCACATGGAAAAGAACTCTCGGGGTGATTGAACAAAATCCTAGATATCTTGAGCATACAGAATTGTTGACGAGCATATGTGAATACTCATCAAATGGAAGGGATATTCCAGTCCAAGGTTGTTGAAGTTAACCTAATCTGTTTGAAGTAACTCACCTTGATGGGTTTTACGAATCCATTAGTCGATAAAGACATCTAATTTAAACTATGAAAATAAAATAACTAACTATTCATTAACGAAGATCTACTATATATATATTCACTACTCACACTTATTATATACAAAATATACAAATAAACAGGTGCAAGATTTACAAGAAACCTTGGAAACTAAGGTTGTACAAGAGAACCAAATCTCAGGAAAAATATAAATAGATCTAGAACATACTACTAATCTAATTTTAACCTTGAAACTAAAAGAGAAAAAAGAATGAATGTAAATGATAATGTTTTGACTTAAATAAACAAAGTATTTAAGCTTAATGTTAATCTCCATTCACAAAAAGATATAAATCAAAACAACAACAAAAAAATCACTAACCTAATAGTTGGCCATTATTTAAAGAAAAATTTGGGTTGTGCCTTCCTATATAAAGATACTCTAACAAACTATATGTTAATAGAAATCTGTGTCAGAAGGTTGTGAAATTCTAATATCATGAAATCACCCAAAGAAAGTCACTTCAACTAACCATTTAAGTCTCATTAATGATGTAGAAAGAACAATTTTTAAATATTATCCGTTGTGAAGATATGATATACCATTGACAATAAGAAAAGAATTTCAATTGAACAATTAAGTCTTTGCAAATTCAAAGTATATGAATAAACTCAATATATTTCATTATTTGCATCAAAATGATACAATCACAAGGACCTAAACAATTTGGGACAATGAACTGTTAAAAATTGAAAGAATTAATATATAGATGATAACAATTAACAATGTATTGGAAAAATAAACTAAAGATAAGTTTTGATCAATCCATGATTAATTACTCAAATAATATGAACCATAATGAAATATATTATAATGAAAACAAAACCATTAGACTCACAGGACAAAATCATTAAGTAACGTATAATTCCATATTCTTCAAAAAATAATCATTGGTCCATTTTCCCAGAATTTTTCACCATCTCTGGTTTTGAAACAAAATGAGTATTTAAACATAAAATTCATCAACTCTCATATCCACATGATAGAGGTAAATATTTAAAAAATAGATAATTTGGAATATTGAAACTTAATCTAAGTTTATAATAACAATGTTTGTAACAACTTATACAAAGTTTCTTATATCAACAAAAAATATATCACCAATTGTTTTGTGATATATTCTATTACTAATAAGAAAAAACAAAGCACTCCATGATCTCCACTTGCTAGGAAGCACATATGGCATCCTTTATTTTATTTTGAGACCAGAAACAAAACATAAAATTTAATTAGAAATTATATCAACTAAATTAAGATTTGCTACATAATCTTTGATTCTCTAGCTAGTCTAAAAAATAATAAAAATAACTAATGCTAAATAAAAAAAATTCAACATAAATAAAACCATAAATTTCGTTACCGAAATTAAGCATTCGAGAATGAAGATGTGCGCATTTATGATCCAATAGTAATATTGATAATTGTTTATTTTTTAATGATAATATCTCCAGAGTTTCTGGGATTTTTACATGCCTGAGACATGCTTTGTTGTGTTTCAATCTTTAATTTCCTGTTATCCCTTTTAAGTTCCCTATTTTGTCTCATTACTTGGTTGAGGCACATTTGAAAATATGGGAAATCCGAATAATAACTTTGAGATCATGATAGGTAGTCACGACAACACTCAGGTTCCAAATTAGGGATTGACTGTTGTTGGTCTACATATGAGGGTTTTTATTGCACAAGTTTTGCTTTCAAATCAACTTGAATTCCTGAGAACTCTTCAAAATTTTGAAGGAAGGAGGTAGATTTGAAACAAATTCATACTGAATGTGACTGTCTTCTTCACAGTCTTCACTTGCATTTTCAAAAGAATCTCGATCTTGTATCGTTATCGTTTGAATTGGGTTGTCCCTTTGTCTATGTTTATTTCTGATCATTCTAGATAGAATGCGACCAACCCTTTTATTTTTAAAATCGACTTCACAGACATCTTGTAATTGTCTGGTTTGTTTAACCTTCTTCTTTGGTTTCTCATCGATATTTGGACACATGGGAAGTGTCTGCGGATCATCATAAACCATTGGCTAGTTCCTCAACTGGCTAAGGATTTTTTCTAAAGACCTTTTGGGAACAAACCCTTTTATTTTCCGTGTAATTTGTGCTAGAGGTATTACATTTGTTTCGTCATCGAGCGACACAATGGGATCATCATGAATTTGGATCTTAATATGAACCTCCTGGGGAAAAGTATGAGGATAAAAGGACTCTTCAACGGTTTGAGTTAAATCGATGATAGAGTCAATATGCTGGGGTAAGAATTTACTTCTTACAAGAAATCTTTCCTAGTTGTCCCCTGTGCTAGTAAGATGAAATTAAACTAACGTACGGATGAGACCATGATGAAATAGACTAGTTTCAGGGTTTTGACTCAGCCATTGGTAAAATTTATACATTTTTTGTAGACTCCTGTGTAAATATAAGGGTAGGTTTAAATGAAACCCCTAAAAACTCATGAACAATCGTATGTGGAAATATAAAAGAAGGGTGTAACGTCCCTCACAAGTAATAAACTATTTAATTATTAACAGGAGACTATTCTATCTGGTATGAAAGAGTTCTAATGTCATATCTATAATGTGGTATCATGAACACTTTGATGCCAACAAATACTGCCATGAGATATTTTTAACTTTCATGTTTTTGAATCACTTATCCCCTAACTGAGGGAGACCCATGGCCCGAGAAATAAATTCCTCATTAACATACAAATGGACATCCCTAACCTTAACCTTGGTATCATCGAAGGTTTTTGCAAATTATCTGGCCACTTTGATGTTGAATCCCTTAAACAAATATACAAACCCTAACCAATCGACCTAGGAGAGCCTATCATTCACATTATCATGACTTAGAAACGTTTTCAACCCATTTGGATCTATTCTCACTACAAGAACCATAAGATTTTGGGAAGGGTTAGAAATGAAGGAAGACCAGAAAACAGACAGCTAGATTTTGTGAAGGTGAGAACATTGTATATGTATCAAGCTAAACCCTTCAGTAATGAAGGAGGTCGGGTTGACATACCTGATAAAAAATGAAAACCAGAGGAGTTGAGGATGTCATAAAACCATCCAACACTTGAAAACTTAATTACCTTCCATAGAACAGAGGATAAAAGGGTTTGAAATAGAGAGACTCATGTAATCCTCATGGCCTGCCACAAACCATTGACCTGAATTCGAGGGCATTATCATGGTAAAAGGTAATGATTTCATAGAAAACAAAAAGGTCAGGTTGAGGTATAGGAATATCATTGAAGAGAATGGTGCTATATGATTTTGGAAAGATCGAAAGATATGATGACATTGTTTAGAGAGGGGTAGGTTTTAATAAAACCATGTTTCATTAGTTTATCTTTGTTTTGAAAACAGTTTAATCTAGGCTTGAACTTCGATATAAGTTTAAGAAGTTTATTTAAATCAATCTCATACATTTACTTTTAAATTGAATTTTGTCTCTTAGGAAATGAATTATACTTAGGTTCTTGAACCTTCAAAAAAAACATAATCCAAAGACCTTCTTCATGTACATTAGATTAGGTAAGACAAAACAATAATATTTTATCCATGTAAGGGGATATTGTCGACAGAGTTTGACCAACGATTTGCATGAAAACATACTTTAATTTCATGCTTTACAGTCATGAAATTAAAGAGGGAATACAATCATTAAGTCACACACAAAACATACTCCCATTAAAATGATAAGGAAGAATTTAAGAAAAATTGACTAGCATTAAAACAACACACTTTTGCAAAAGATCTGTCAATTTGACGAATACACATATTGGGTAGTGAGTAAAAGATGAATATGTATTTCAAAAGGCAATGCAAAACAATGTGCTAGTTGGGAAGCTAACAAATGGCAACTTACTAGGAAAAGAAATTATCTCTGATCTGGTAAGTTTTCATCTCAGGAAGAAGAAGAATAAGACTTGGAGAAGAATTTAAGCTACCTTGAATAAGTTCATTTCCAGACCCATACAATATTAGGATAAGTTCAGTGGTCATAAAAGGGTACCATAATTCATAAATCAAAAAAACAAATTTCTTTGTAGGGGATAGTAACCCGAAAGAACGTTTAAATGAAAGAGTCACAATGTTTTTGAAAAGGACTTCAATATTGTTGGTAGAGCCATTGCTGCTAGCAGACGTCCATAGCCTCTCCAGGGATGCCATTTAACCGACTCAAATTCTTTAATCCCATCCAATAGTTCTATTCACATGGTGTATGATTCCATGGAAAGTTTATTTATAAGAATGTATTTTCTACCTCTCATCTCGACATTGCTTCACTGCCAACATGCTTGCTCAGTACCCTGATGAAGTTGTCTTGGTATCATGTGTGCATTTACCCACTGCTAGCAGGCCTGTTCAGTACCCTGGCTGGTTTACACACATTTACCACACCTAAGTGCTTTCAACCGTCTTATTCCACCCTTCAATAATATATTTAGAAAATTGCCAATGACAATTGAGTGAAGAGAGCGAGGTGATACTGGAGGTTAATTGCAAGACTGTTGATCATGATGTTTACTTTATTTCAGAATTGATAGGTTTCATCATGGTCTAAAGATGTTAGATTTCGATTAGGAAATCATCTAGAGGATGGGGAAGAAATTAAAAGTAGTTCCTTAAGAATATGGAAGATGTAAAAAGTTTAAAGGTTGTTGTAATCATCAAAGGTTAAATGTGTATTTGGGTGTAATTCTTTGAGAAAGACGTTTTGAGGAAGAAAAAATCAACTTGTAAATCAACAATTTGAGTTGTATCTTAATATCAGGACCTCTTTGAACTATTTCAAATTGCTCGAAAAACACAATTCTTGCAAAGAATACTTCCTTCCGATGATTACTCTTAGATCAATAGTATGACGGTTCACAAAGACTGACAAAAAAGAAAATTCAATCAAAGGAATCAAAGAAAATAAAAAAACACAACACCCCATATATTTTCAAAACATCTGATATTAGTTTGGTCAAGAAAAATATTTTTTGAGGACCTCGCCATTCACCGGAAAAGTGTCTCATTGTCCTTGTAAGGTTTGCAGATGAAAAGAGCTAGGACCAAGTTTTTTGGCGATTATAAAAGGTCCTAACCATAAATTATGGAACTTTGAATGTTCCCCTTTTTCCTCATGTGATTTATCCCACCTAAGAACTAGATCTCCTACATTGAAATTTTGATCAGTGGAATAGCTTTGGTCGAACCATCATTTAACTGTTTGCTGTTGTTGATCCATTTTATGTTTAGCTTCTGTCCTAGTTTCATCTAATTTAAGAAAATCATTTATTCGTCTTTCTAAGGTTGGAGACTCTTCTTCCTGGACCTTTTTAGCTAGCTATAATGATGGTAGAAATACATTGGTAGGCAATATAACTTCTCTTATGTATACAAGAAATAATGGGAAATTTCCAATGGTTGTTTTGGGTGTAACCCCATTAGCTCACAGTGCATAGTACAAAGAGGTATGTCAATTTTTATGATTTTCTAATACTGTTCTTTTAAGGATTTTAATTAAATTTTTATTGGTTGATTCAACCAGTCCATTAAATTGAGGATAATAACTAGCATACTATTTCAATTGAATTCCTTTTTCCATCGAGGAAAAATAAGATGCATTGTTAAACACCAAAGATTATGGAATTCCAAAGCATGAAATGATATGAGTTTCGAGGAACGAAATCACCTGATTAGTGTTGACTACTCTTAGAGGTATGGCTTTAGACCACCTGGTGAAGTAATCTGTTGTTGTAAGGATGTATTTATGCTGGAGGGAGGAGACATGATTTATTTTTCCAATGATGCAAGACCCCATTGCTCAAATGGTTGGTCAATTGTCACTGGATGCAAAGGGAAAGCAAGTTTCTTGAATTTTCCAACAACCTTTTTGCATGTAGCACACTTGTCAGCCATACCATGAGTGTATCTAAACAATGTAGGCCAATAATATCCATCCTTGAGGACTTTATGAGCAATTGTTTCACCACCGAAATGACATCCTACATTGCCAGAATGTAATTCATTTAGAACTTTTTCATATTCATCCTTTTCTAAGCAACGTAATAATACTCCAATTTTTTTTTGTAAAAATGAAATCATTAATCATTTGAAAGGGACAACATACAAGTCTCAATGCTCTTCTATTTTTGGGGTTGATATGTTCTAGAGTGGTCCCATGTATTAAATAAAACTTAATGTCAAAATACCAAGAATCCGGCCTGGTTTGTGCACAAAATATTTGGTTTTCATGGGGTAGTGTTTCATTTAATAAAACAGAGTATCATTAGGTGGTTTGATTGAATCAACCACTAATTTGAAAATACCTTGACCTCTAACAATCTGGGTTGGTTTAATCTCGAGATCGTATTCTTGAAGATAGGTCATCTAGTGAGCCCTCTTCTCCCCAAGCTCTTTCTAAACCAATAGATTTCTTATTGCAGGATATAAGATGATGAATTTAGTTCTAGATTTAAATAGATGGGGTCTAAAGTGTTTTACTACTTTAAACAAAAAAAAATATTGTTGATCCATTGCTGGATAGTTTATTTCTTCTCCTTTAAAGGCATAACTCATGAATGAAATGGGGATTTCATTTTTATCATCATTTTTTTGGGTAAGTACTGCAGCATACGATCTATCTGCAGTAAAAGTGTAAAGGGTAAAGTCTTTGGAAAAATCAGGACTTATTAAGGATGGAACTTATGTTATATCTTTTCTGATGGAATTAAAGGCCTGGTTTTCTTGTGATACCCATTTAAAAGCAACGTCCTTTTTTATCATATTTTGCAGGGGTCTAACTATCTCGGAAAACTAGGAACAAAGTGTCTAAACAAGTTTATTTTACCAAGAAAAGACTGCATAGATTTTTTGGATGATGGTGGAGGAAGATTAGCTATGGCTTGCATTTGTTTAGGGTCTATCATATTTCCAATTTTAGACACTATAAAACCAAGTAACTTTCCCTGATCAACAACAAAAATTGATTTCTTGGGATTTAAGGAAATTCCATGCTTACAACAACGTTCGAATACACTCCTTAAGTGAGACAAGTGCTATTTTTTGTTTTTTGAAAAGACGGTTACATCATCCAAATAAACAACCACTTACTGATTTATAAGCCCACAAAAAGAAATGTCCATGGCCCTTTGGAAAGTGGTGCTAGCGTTAATTAATACGAAAGGAATTTTACAATAAGAATAAGTTACCTAAGGGGTATGAAATGTAGTTTTAAGTTGATCTGATGGAGACATCAAGACCTAGTTGTATCCTAAAAAACCATTGTTATAGCAAGATTTTCCTCACCCCATGCAACTTGCTCAGAAGGCCTTTTCCATTTCCCTATGCAGACTTGAAGTCCCCTTTCATGCTTCCTAGAGAAAAAAATCATTATTTTCCACATATACATGCACTATCAGTTATACAACATGTGTATACGTAGGTTGCACCACTACAGCCCCCGTACATCGATTTTGGTAATAAAAATTAAAAATTGTGTCAGGTTTCCATGTCATGTCATGAGATCCATGATACTTGACCTTCCATATACTGGAAATGTTCTGACTCGACCCTACAGTTCCATTTGAAGGCTATATATGGGCCATATCCAAACCGTGGAAGGGAGAAGAATTCAACTTTTGAGAGAAAAATTACTTAGGAGAAAGTATTCACTTCATATTGAGTCTGCACCCCCTTGTCCTTTAAATTATGAACACATTGTTCAGCCCCCAAGCTCTCCCCTCTTTGATGGAGAACCTCATTGTCTCTCTTATGTGAGCTTTCCTTTGGTGGAGGATTGAAGTGGTGGAGGCCTAGATGGAAGGGACTTAGTTTCTCGGTTCTCAGACATGCCGACACAAAAGTTCTTCATTCATACACTTCTATTGATCATATTTTAATAGAAATGCTTTTTTCTCGTCCAATTAATATCTTGCAAATATTTGAATTATTATTCCATGGGAATATTTGTTATGAATGTTGATGGATTATGCTATTATTTGTGTTAAAAATATCTATTATCACCATATGATTTCATATCTTGGTTGTTGATGACAGGTTGCATGTATAAATCTTTGACTCGAGTGCTCAACGATGGTCTTCATTGAATGTCTAGATGAGGTAGGATCTTTATCTTATCTTGTTATCATTTTCGTTTATATAGCATAATTGAGATTAGAGTTGATTTCTATAGTCATTCCATCTGTTGTGGTTTACCCCATGCTATAGAGTGATTTTCCTTGTAACAACAATCCAATAAGGATAGTCTCTCAACACCAGAAACTTGTTGTAGGATTTGTTCCATAGGCGAAACAAGATAATTATCTTTGTCAGAGGCTAGATTTAAGTTGTGAAAATTGACACAAAGTCGTATTTCCCCATTATTCTTCCTTTCCGAGACTAGATTGGACACGCATTGGGTATGTCGGGTAGGAAAAATGATCTTAGCTGTTAACAACTTGTTTAATTCTGTTTTGATTGTGGGTTCTAATTTTGGGTGCATATTCCATAGTTTCTAATGGAACGGTTGGGCTTGAGGTTTCATGGAGATTACATGTTGTATTATGTTTAGATCAAATGTTTTTAGATCCTCATAAGTCCAAACGAACAAATTTTTAAATTATCTGAATAGTTTAATAAATGATGGATTTTCTTGTTGTGTGCACCCTGTGCCTAAATTGATGTTCTGGGGACGATCATGTGTTCCTAAATTTACAGTTTCATATTATAGTGAGGAACTATTAATTTTATAGTTAACCACTCCCTTAAATTTGTCGTGTAGATCATAAATTTTTTCCAATCTAATGAAAGATTTAGGGATCGAATTTACCATGTAAGATGAACTCTTAGCTGATTGTGGATTAGATATCACCGTAAAATTGTGGAGATTTTTCGTTGTGTGTGTTTTCGTCAATTAAAACACCTTGGAAAGTGTCTTCCATATGCAATAAGTTTATTATGTGTTGATCATCGTCAGACACTCGCCAATTAATGATGTTATATGGAATTAACGACCTGAATATAAATTCAACAGAAAATGAATTACGAGAGAAAGCTTCAGCAAAAAATAATTTCGATGCTACATTTGCCAATAAATCTTCTTTGGAATTGCTATATTTAGGAATAGAACTAATATTAAAAGCAATAAATTTACTAATCAAGTTCCATACCTCGGTCTGGTAGTTTTTGAGATGAGCAGATACACATTGAATGGTATTTTTTACCTTCTTGACCACAATTTTAGAATCGTCGAATACAACTAAACATTGGATGTCAAGGTCAATAAATTTCTTGAGTCCCTACAAGAGAGCTTCATATTTTGTTATATTATTTGTGCAATCAAATTCTAATTTACAGGAAATGAATGTCTTGTTACCTTTAGGGTTTATCAATAGAAAAACAACATCGACTCCTTCACATGACTTAGACCCATCAAAGTACAAAGACCAAATTTCTTCATTCTCATGGTTATATACAATATTTACAACATGATTACATGTCATTACTTGAGTGCAGACTGATACTTCAGATTGTTGATTTAAATTTTCAGCAGTAGATATTTCAGCAACAAAATTCCCCCCCCAAAAATTTACACCTTGATTTTCTAATGCATTCTCACTTGGAATAAAAGGTTTGTTTGGGTCATTCAAATATGCAACTGTATATTTTAAATAATGTTCCCTGTTGACCCTAAGTTTATTAGGCTATCCATTGAGTGGAAACCATAGGTGATACCAATCTGTAGAAAAATAACCATGAAGTTTTTGAGACCAACCCATGCTTAGGATCATGCCATACACCTCTGAAATATTCGCTATCACTATGTTGATGACCTAATGTAATTTCAAACTGCATGGAAACCTGATCAAAACATCTTTAAGCTCCTTGACCACTGTAAAATTAGTTCTATCAAGATGAATTATTTTGATATCAGATGGTTTGAATTTGACATTGTTTTTTGACAAACTGACAATGGCATCACATTTGACGAAGTCCCATAGTCCACCATACAATTATGTACATTTTTGTTAAATATTTCGAATTTTAATATAAAAGGTGGCACGTTAGACCTCTTACATGGTGTGGAAGAAGGATTCAGAGGTTACTGATTTTTATTTTCTTTTCCTGAGGATATTTTATCAAGTTTTGCTACACTTTATCTGGAACATCCTTCTTCATATTGAAGTTTTCAACTACACTTTTTTTTGGAGCATCCTTCTTCTTGTTGTTTTTTTCAGCTACACTTTTATTTGAAGCATCCTTCTTCTTATTGTTGTTTTCAACTATACTTTTTTATGGAGCATCCTTCTTCTTCTTATTGTTGTTTTCAACTATAATTTGTAACATTTTCTGCTGGATGTAAGGGAAGTTGAGAAACTCATAGATTGAGATATTTTCTTTTAACCTCTTAAAATCCTCAATAGGATCGTAGTCTAGATCAAAAAAAGAAAAATCTCTTCGATGTTTCAGCCTATTTTTTTTGTTTTGATGTTGCATTTTTTTTTTCATCAGATGCATATTTGTTTTTATCTTTTGGCTGATCTTTACTATGAGTATTATAAGGATGTTGATTATTATGTACGGTTTCAAATTTGGCTTGAAAAATGCTATCTGAAAAATGTCTGAAAGTTGGAGGGGACGAATCTTCTTCATTGGGTATTCCCTCCTCCTCATTTTCTACCTCATTTTGTTGTTCGATTGTAACATTGGAAGTATTATCAGCTCTAGCTAATAAGGCTTATATATCATGGTGTAATCCTTCTAAACTCATACCTTCAGCTGGAGGGGTTGGCTTATTGGGAGGATTTTGAGGGGGTCTTCTAAAAGGTGTTCTATAAATTCCTTTGTTAGAAGATCCTTCTTCTACAAATCTATTATGGGGAAAATATATCTATGTCCAGGGGTAAACCACAACATACAAAAATCATTGCAGAAATCAACTCTAATCTCATGTATTCTATATAAGAAAATATGCTAACAAGACAAGATAAATAGCCTACCTCTTCCAGACGTTCGATGAAGTCCACCATTGATCACTTGAATCAAAGAAATACACCTGCAACTTGTGATAAAAAACCAGGAAACACAAGCATATGGTGATAATATATAAAGTTAACACATTCAATAGCATAATCTATCAACATTCATAACAAATATGCCCATGGAATAACAATTCAAATATTTGCAAGATATTAATTGGATGAGAAAAAAGTATTTCTATTAAAATGTAATCAACATAAGTGAATAAATTACAAACTTTTGTGTCGGCATGGTTTAGAACTGAGAAACTAAGTCACTTCCAACTGGGCCTCCACTAGTTCAATCCTCCACCAAAGGCAAGCTCATATAAGAGAGACAATGAGGTTCTCAATCAAGTAGGGAAGATCTTGGGGGCTGAACAATGTGTTCAGACTTAAAATGACAAAGGGATGCAAGCTCAATATGAAGTGAATAATTTCTGCAGAGCAACTTTGCTTTCAAAGTTGAATTCTTCTCTCATTTTCCATGGCTTGGATATGGCCCATTTATATCCTTCAAGTGGAACTGAAGGCCTGAGTTGGAACATTTCCAGTATATGGAAGGTCAAGGATCATGGATCTCATGATATGACATGGAAACCCGATACTATTTTTTAATTTTGGGCACAAAACCCAATGTACGTGGGATGTAATGGTGAAACCTGCATATACACATGCTATATAATAGTTAGGGTGCATATATGTGGGAATATATTGTTTTAAGCTCTGGGATTTGCAAAAAGGGACTTCAAGTTTGTATAGGGAAATGGAAAAAGGAGTTTTGAGAAAATTTGCATGGGGTGAGGAAAATATTTCTACAATAGATGCCCCCAAATGTGTGAGGTCAGAGGAGTATTTGCGATGGCCGAAAATACATTATAATACCCAAAAGTGGAGTAATGGAGACCCATATGGAAGAACTAATTTCTCATGAGAATATTACAATCTGTATTGACTTTGCGCACATGGATTCGAATTTGAATTATACTGCAGATCCATGTGAAAATATACCAAACAGTTGTTCATGGCCATGAGTAGGAAATACAAAGGTTTCTATATACCAAAGGTTTTCATAGTTATGAAGAAGGCCCTGTGAAACTTGTCTCAAAATCAATATGAAGATATATGTACACAATGGTGTACAATCTGATCTCCCATGATCACTGGAGTCACATAGGTACTAGTCTAATGAAAGATAGCAATATCTCAAGAAATCCGCGACTATGAACTGATGTCTTCAAGTCTTCTACACGATCCACCAAAGGTGCAAGTCTACATTGTGTTAATAAAGGGGTTGAGGTCGAACACAATGAGACTTCATTTGATTATTGGTCTTTAAGATATATCGTTAATAAACACAAGTCAACCTACTGATAATGAAGTAGGTATCAAGGAACCTAGTACATTCTTACAAGTGTGAATAAAGGTGTCGGGCTCAAACACTTTAATAATACATCGATCAGGGGACATTTTTGTATTCCCAACTGTCGATGGCGAGAGAACCTGCCACTAATGACTGCAAGTCTTTAGGTACTCATAGGACTTTGGGTCTCATTTCCAGAATAGATGGGTTGAAGTCAATGGAAGGAGACCCACCGAAAGGATAACATTGAGGCATCTCTCATCATTAAACAAGAGGTACAAAGAAGGATCTTGATGATTTTGAGGAAATCAAACGAAGAACATGTTCATGAACCAACAACCCTGTGCATCTTTTGCATGTTCCAGATGCAAGCGATACACAAAAAAGACCCTCTGAATAGAAACCAATAAGGAAAACTGCTGACAAAGGAGAGGAAAACACCAATAAGGCTAATGGTATCCAAGACACTACATGAATCCCAATGTGTGAATAGATTTCTTGCCATAGAACACATAGGAAACCCCCCTAGTCAACGACCAATGATGAAATGTCGACTGTTGAGTTCAAGGTTACCTACCAATGATGAAAGTAGGACCATGGTGCACAATAGGACTACAACTTCATGTAACTCTGAGACACACTGAGGGTATGGACGACATGAAAAGTCAAGAGTTCTATGGAATGGCTGACACAGGTTGATAGACATCCTTTGAACAAGAGCATAAGACATATGGAAGACTCTGGCAGCATAGACTAAATGATCAAACTTTGAGATGCAGGAGGCATCAATTAAACTCTCCATATGTACTGGAAGAGTAACTAGTGAGGGGAGTAAAATCTCTGTAATGAGCTCAACTTTCTAAGATCATGCTAAATCCAACAATTTTGATGACATGTGGACTCAAAAGTTTTGTTCTCTATTCAAAGGCAATATGACTACTTCCAATATAAGATAATATTCTTTTCCCTCTCGTCTTTTTTTTTTCATAGTCAAATTAATGCTATGATACAAAGGAGGAAACGCGTGTCAAAAGTAAGCAAATAGTTCCAACAATGGAACATACCTATGATTAATGCAAGGAGGTGCATGCAGGAGATGGCCACTCAGGGGAATGTTTCCTCTTGGTTATAGAGTGTCAAGGTGCAAAGGATATAAACAAGGCTCTACTTGGTTGATGATGAAAACTGCTTAGGTGAAAGGCTTATAACTCAAAACTGAGAACCAAAAATAGGCTCAATACTGCAAGCAAGAGAATGAGATGCAATTACAACTTAACACCAAAAAATGTCATTTTTTCGTAATCTTAGTCTACTTGGTTTGAAAAAGGGATAAAATTACACCAAATAGACATCCTTTCAAATACAATTTACGAGTGTGAAAGAGACAAGTTCACTCAAAAATAATTTCATTTTTTCGAGAGAGTCAGAAAAGAGCTTAAACCAGAATCGTTGGAATTTTTCTAAGTGACATGTCATGGGGGAGGCCAGGGCTCCCATGCAGGACTTTTGTGAAATGTCAACAACTTATTAACAACTGACACAATCTTGGGAAAACCCATAGCTTTCCAAGTAGAGGGGGATACAATACTTGTGGAGGTTACCTTCTCAACGATATATCAGAGAATGCCTCTTATCTGAAAAGGCATAGGAGAAGGAATTTGATACCCCACAAGACCATCCTAGTAAAGGGAACCTCTCTAAGGATTGGAGGAAGAGTACTCAGGGAGAGTAAAAATATCTCTTGTTCAGAAGGTCCAGGGCTAGAAATGCTAATGACATGGTCGAAAGATGTTCCACTCCTCAAAATGTGAGTGGTGTTGGGTGAAGATTTCATGGACGTGACTGTCGTGTCAATCAAAGGAGAAATAGAATGTTGGGAAACCAATGAAGACTCTGAAATAGAAAGGTTATTAGATAAGGACTGCACTTCTTCCACTACAAAAGTAGTAGGGCACAAGCAAGTTAAATGGCTTCCTTTTCAAAGACTACAAAGGAACTTGGGCTTACATCCTACATGTCACAACTTATCAGTCATATCAATTCCCCCAACGTCACTCATAATGGCTGGTGATTCATCCCCCACATGATGTACAAATATTGGCGATGATTCTCCAACATGGTTGACTAGATTTGGAGATGTGATGTCAGTATGACTCATGGCGACTAGATTTGTGCCCCCAACATGACTCACAGTGACTGGTTACTTGTCTTCAACATGGCCTACAGAGGTTGTTGAACAATCTCCAACATGACTAGCAGAGGTTGGTGATGTAATTCTAGTATGACTTGTAGTGATTGGACCGATGTCGGTGATTAGTTGTGGCATTTGGGACCAAGGTCCCGGGAAAGACTAGTTTTGAGAAATTGCAGACCAGGAAGGATTATGGTCTACACCCTATCCTTGCTCGATAGGGTAGTATCCTCCTCTCAATTGATCCATATATATTTGTAAAGCTATCATCACTGAAGTAGATGTTTGCAAAGAGAGAAACGCATGACACGAGTTACTCAAGTGAGGATATATATTTCCCCCAGACGAAGGAATTACGTGAAGGGGGTAGTCCATACCATAAAATTGACTCCCTCCATATGAAATACTAGAGGATAGATGGAGGTCCTTCACGAGAAAGGTGTTCATAGGAACTGACATAGAGGATGAAGTCTATATGGAGAGGGTGTAATAAGAAGAATAACCACCCATTTGAGCACTTACTCCTAGAAAAGTGAGGCTAGGATTAGATCCATAAGAAGAGAGATTCCAACCTCCCATTGTGAGAGTCACTTGAGGAATATGACCCCTATCAAATGAAGGTATAGACAACGGTGTTGTCTTGCCCATAGATCCAAAACTATGATTCATATAAGTAGGCAAGGGAGAGGATGGAAAGGGTGAAATAATAAGCATATCGAGAGGAAAATTATTAGATACCCAAGGTATTGACTAAGTATCATGATTTTCTAAATCATTATGAAACATGGATGGATTCATCCCCATGAAATGAATGAATTTCATGGGAGAGGTAGCTCTAAATGAGGGATTCCAAGAGACTCCACTATCCATGATACTAAAAACTTACGACACAATACAAAAATCCTAAGGTCAACTAAAAGTCAAAGATCATATAAAGTGGCTAAAAGGGGCCTCCCTCCCTAAAGTAGGTATGCCTCACCCAAGAGGGTCCTGAGACTCCCTACAAAAGATCATAGGTATCCGAATTAGTTATAAGGGCCCTCATGGGCTTCACAAATAGTCGATCATATCCCCCTGGAGAGGTAATCCTCCATAAATGTTGTGTGTTGTCCAACCCTTATCTGACCCAGGGTACTTGCAGAATAATCCCTACAAGTAACCTATGTGGTACATATATCAAGCAACTAATCAACCATGGTATAACTGATGCACAGGCGAACAATCGTAAGTTAGGTCTACCATATGGGTAGGGTAACCAAAGCCCAAAACCTCTAAAGAACTGCCTCTCACAGAGGTAAAGGTACTAGCAGGATCCCCATATACGAATAGATCCCAAGAAATATATCTGACGCTAAGAAGGTATTGGGGGGATATCCCCTCAACCAACCTCACGCGATGTTGTGCTTAAATCCGGTGCAAGTGGAGTCTCCTGATGTCACCAATTATAGAATGGATTTCACCACTCCCTTAGTGAGACACATACATTGATTTAATAGCCTTGGAGAAGTTTACTCACAAAATCCTATTCCAAGGCTCTAAATCCTAATCTAGTTTGTGCACCCTAGAAAATAAAATCGTTTCTAATCAATTTTAAATTATCAGCGTTTCTTTTAGTGGCCTTACTTACTCAAAAAAAGGTGCGGTCGTGAAACTAATGATGTTATGAATCAACAAGTAAAATATATGGATACGAATAAAATGCAAAGTCCTAACTTTAATTCCCGATAAATGATAAGCTTTTCAAATGCAATTTTCAATTTAGTTATGCAATTCCAAATAAGATGCAATATTTCTATACATGTGATAAGATCAATGATAAGGACCCAAAAAATCAAATGTCAACAATGTAAAATGCTTAATATTTTTGTATTTTCAATATAAAAGAATGAAAATGCAAGGACTGAACAACAACTTGATATAAAGATTCTACTGTATGTAAATAGAGAGAAACAAAGTAGGATATCAAGAAGCAAACACCCAGACCAAGATGCAAGGACAATCAATGAAAATGATGATGAGAAAGGAACCGCTCGAAAATTTAACCAAATAAATGTTTCCTATCATTCCATAGACACTTAACAGTCATAACAGAGACCCAAGAAGACTCAACAACCATCAAAACTTACCCAAAAAACATCAAAATCAACCACGAAGCAAGAAAGAATGATGTATGCGACTGTTTAGGAGAAAACTGCATATATACGCCTCTTGCAGAAGGAAAACACATGTATGTATGCGACTGTCAGGTAAAAACCCGCATATATGTGTTAAAACACTGCCAGGCTAAGGATAAGGCTAAGAAACTTAGACTCAAAATGAACATAGGCTGTCAAGCAATCAGACGACAAGAAAATCGATCTAAATGAGAGCAATCAAAGGAGAAACACACTCCAAACCCTGAAAATAAAATTCTATCCCTAGTATGGTCGCCAATTCTATTACGAGGAAAATCTCTCTATGTCTAGAGGTAAACCAAAATAGATAGAAATGTCTACAGAAATCAATTCGAATCTCAAGTATGCTATATAAGAAAATATGCTAACAAGACAAGATAAAGATCCTACCTCGTCCAGACGTTCGATGAAGTATATCATTGAGCACTTGACTCAAAGAAATACACCTGCAACTTGTCCTCAACAAACATGAAATGAAACAATATGGTGATAATATATAAAGTTAGCACATTCAATAGCATAGTCCATTAACATTCATAACAAATATGCCCATGGAATAACAATTCAAATATTTCCAAGATATTAATTGGATGAGAAAAGCTTATTTCTATTAAAATGTAATCAACATAAGTGAATGAATTACAAACTTCTGTGTCGGCATGGCTCGGAACCGAGAAACTAAGTCCCTTCTAGCTAGGCCTCCACCAGTTCAATCCCCCACTAAAGGCAAGCTCATATAAGAGAGACAATGAGGTTCCCAATCAAGTAGGGAAGATCTTGGGGGCTGAACAATGTGTTCATAATTAAAAGGAAAAAGGGATGCAGACTCAATATGAAGTGAATAATTTCTCTAGAGTAACTTTTCTCTCAAAGTTGAATTCTTCTCTCTGTTTCCACGACTTGGATATGGCCCATTTATAGAATTCAAGTGGAACTGAAGGGCCGATTCAGAACGTTTCTAGTATATGGAAGGTCAAGGATCATGGATCCCATGATGTGACATGGAAACCTGACACTATTTTTTAATTTTGGGCACAAAACCTGATGTACGCAAGCTGTAATGGTGCAACCTGCCTATATTCATGTTGTATAATAGTTAGGGTGCGTATATGTGGAAAATATTGTTTTTAGATCTGTGATTTGCAAAAAGGGGCTTCAATTTTGTATAGGTAAATGGAAAAAGGCCTTTTGAGAAATTGGCATAGGGTGAGACAAATCTTTATATAACATGATCTTTTCATATCTACAACTTGGTTGGATAACTTTTGAAAGTATTTTTGTAGGATTTCCATATCTATGGGTTCCTAATATTTCTTATTAGAAGATGGTTTACTCATAATTTTTATCTTCTTCTTGGAGGAAGAAGTTGGTTCAACTTCAAGATTTGTGTTATCTTTGAAGCTAAGCATATCCTTTTCAATGAGAACATATTATTCAAAATCCTCTAACATAGTAGTCATTTGGGATAGTTTATCCCGCATTGTTGTAATATGATGTAAATATTTAGCATAATAAGAAACAATCAAATTTTCTACAGGCATAGAGTCTGCAGGGATGTTATTTTTGTGCGTACCAAATCTTTGGTTAAAATATTTAACTTTTCCCTTGTGATTGATCTTCATACTAGATAGCTCCATAGCTAATACTTCGTGAGATTTGTCAGCTTCAAATTTTTCTAAAAAAAAGGTTTCAAATCTATCCAAGGAATGAGGTTGTTGCAAGAAGTACCATGTGGAGGCATTTCCCTCGAAGGTATAAGGAAATATCCTTCACACGACATCTTCATGTTCTACATTTCTAAGCCTAACAACCAACACATTTTTTTTAATATGATCTTTAGTGGACTGTTTGGAATGAGGGTCAAACTTAGGTAACCATTTTTCAGAATGCTTAGGTAAAGGATGTTGTGGTCCTAGTATGACAAAACCATCTTGGTTAAGCCAAGGCCTGGCATGATTATTTCGATTAGCCATCCAGGATGAAGTTTGTGAGTTATTTGAAGTTTTAGATTGTTCAGAAGATGAAATTTCTTCATCATAGGATTCTCCTCCTGAAGGAGGTGGAGAAGGTTCGTGTGGTGAAGGAGGAGCACCATATCCCCCATCACCTAGAATAAGAGTTTCATATTGGCTAATCAAGATGTCGTGTAGCCTGTAATTTGGTGTACCAGTGACAGGAGGATCTTTCTTCTGATTGGTAAAATTAAGAGTTTGATGCAATTGGTCACCCATCTCCCTAAGTCTTGCCAAAGTATTGTGATTTCTTATTACCTATTGGTGGGATTTATGGAGAATATCCTGTAAGTCAGGTCTCTGAGGAAGAGGTGTCGTAGGCTCAAAATTAATGGATGGATAATGTTGTTCGAGTGGAATAACATGATCAATTTAATATGTAGTGGTTGTATTATATAGAACAATGGAGTTCGAGCGACTATGAGTTTTAAATGGAGGGCAACTGTTAGGAGGTGTTTTTTGACCTCCACGTACAATTAATATCTGCCAGGCCCTCCTTCTAGCACCATTTTTTGATGGGCATATGTGAAATATCATCAACTGGAAGGGAGATTCTGGTCCAAGGTTGTCAAAGTTAATCTAAGTTGTTTGAAGTAACTCACCCTGATGGGTTTTACAACTCTGTTAGCCGATAAAGGGATCTAATATAAAATATGAAAATAAAATAACTAACTATTCATTAACAAAGATCTACAATAAATTAATGGAGATCTACTATATACATTCACTACTCACACTTCTTATATACAAAATATACAAATAAATAGGTGCAAGATTTACAAGAAACCTTGGAAACTAAGGTTGTACAAGAGAACCAAATCTCATGAAACATATAAATAGATCTAGAACATACTACTAATCTAATTTTAACCTTGAAACTAAAAGATAAAAAAAAATGAATGTAAATGATAATGTTTTGATTTAAATAAACAAAGTATTTAATCTTAATGTTAATCTACATTCACAAAAAGATATAAATCAAAACAACAACAAAAAAAACCACTAACCTAATAGATGGACAATATTTAAAGAAAAATTTGGGTTGTGCCTGTTAGCAGTCAAATAATTCATTCTGAAATTTGTTTTGATATCATATCATAAGATGATAATAAGGTAAAGATTTATTTATAAATCTTTAAGTTTAAAAGTATATAAGATTGGTTTTAAATCTTATTATCCAATGAAAAAATGATGTGGCATCTCAAAATATACCAAAAAGAAAATTTTATCTTTCACTAGCTAAATGACTTTTTCACAGTGTAGTAAGCTGGTGAAAGTCTCCCTTTTCACCAGCTAAATGACTATTTTCACAGTGTAGTGAGCTAGTGAAAGTGCAGGTTTTTCAGCTGATAAACTGCCTTGGGAACATTCGTTTTTCTAAGCTGTGGAGAGTCTGTTTTACACGCTCAAATAGTTGATTGAAAACCAAAAATCCTAATATTTCCAATGTTACTTTAATATCTTCATTTAGAGATTGGGAAGGAAGTCAAAAGTTCCCCACAAGATGAGGCATCATTTTCAGAAATTTTCCAAAATGTATTATTTTGGTCAAAAGGTCAAATTCAACTTGGTTGAGTTTATTAAGGAGAAGATGATGATGAATAATAATATATATTATTAAATATCATCCATGAGTGCAGGTGGCACTTCATTTGATCAATATAAATATTCTAGAGATCAAATCCTAAAATGTAGGAATATGACTAGATTTGGAAATCTGGATTTTCCTTTTTTAGTGACGTTCTTGGGAGATCGATTCTCATCATATAGAAGAGAATTTTTTGAAACAAATTGAGGTTTTTAATAAGAAATGGAGTATCTTCAATAATCTCTCTCCGTTTTCCAAGATCTATTGTGATTTGTGAAATATAGGTCAATATTTGAGCACCATATTTCCAGAAATTAAATACTTTGTTTTTCCTGTTTTAGTCACTGTCTTTAAGGACAGATTTTGACGAGTTGGAATACTATTTTTAAAACCTGAAGGAGGTTTTTCATAAGCATGGACTTATATTCAATAACCTTTCTCAGTTTCCCAAGATCTATTGTTATTCCAAGGATATATGTGAATCTTGGAGCAACATTTTTCCAGAAATTTCTATCTTTTCCAGCCACCTCACAATTTTGAATTTGAGATAAGAAAAGAGGATATTAGATCCATCTTTTGAGGATCTTGAAAATAATTTGTAAATATTATTGAAGATCATAGATGTAATAGGCAAGAGGGTTTGATTTTTGATATAGAAGATACTATATTGTAAACAGACTTTTCCATATGATAATACAAATCACAGTTTTCTCTCTCTATTGATGTCAGATTCTCATCTTTCCTTCTGTACTCTTATTCAAGTTGTTTTAGCTACAGAATGACTGTCATCTCATTGGTTAGATCATAACTTGATTAATAGTTTTTTATCATTGTTTATTAAACCCTACATTTGTATTTGGTTTATAAGCATTGTTTTTTCACCCACTTTAAAGCTATCATCTGATTATTGATCCTTGAGAGCACTGGTTCATTTGATTCTCATTTTGAATGTTTGAATACCATACTGTAATTGAGTTATCCCATTAATCCACACATATAAAAATACAAAAACAAGTTTACTTTAAGTTACCAAGCATCTTTGACTTACAACCACAAAGAGTTTCTTGGAGTGATAAAAAAATGGCGCTGTTGCAAGGGAAAGGAGACTGAAGCTCAACTTTCCTGGGAGATGAAACAAACCCAACTTTGATGATAGAAAAATTTTGGATACTATTTCAGTTGTAATCATCTATCTAGCAACTCCATGAAGGATAGATTCAGTGGCGACTCCACAATATTCAAATGTCAAAGGCGTTTGCAGCTATTTTGGCTTGGAGGTTTGCACCTCTTGACTTCTCAATAGTTCTTAGTTTCCCACATCTAGTTCCTTCTATAGATATTTGGGGAGATCATCTTCCAAGATTTGCAGAAAAGAAAGAAGACAATCCTTCAGATCATCCCATCAGATTTCATCAATGCACGGTTCAGTTAAATATTCATGATGAAGATGTGCTTATGAATATGTTTATGTATTCATTGGAAGGTGATGCTCGCGAATGGTATAGATCTTTACCTTTTTCTAGTATATCTTCTTTAAAAAAATTTCATACAACATTTCATCATCAATGCGAAAGCTTTTTCTCTCAGGAATTTCTTCTTGAACATTGTTGTGAAGAATTTATGTTATATGAAAAAGATGAAAGTTTTTCTGCTTCATCATCTTCTCATTATTGTACATCTGAAAAGTTAATTATTCCAATTACAAATCATATGGATCAACTGCCTATTAGTCAAATAGAACTTACAACCAATTTAGGCAGCCATCAAATTTCAGATTTACAGATCAAGGGAAATCACAACAGATATGGGGACAAAGATGATGATCAGATTTTTAAGTTAGTGTGGGACAGTTCTAGATCTGCAACAAAGGTTGAGTTACCTACATTCAAAACTGAGATCAGTGAGAGAAGCCAACATCATTTCAGTTCTTAGTTGAAACAACAAGAGTACCATTTTTCTCCTTATAAACATGTTGTTTCAAACTATGGTGAAGAAAAAAGTGATATTTTTCAAAATATTTTTCAAAATCCTATCGCTGTTAACTCTATGCATAAATCTTCATCTCTACCATTAGGATTTGATAATGATTTTCCTATATTCGACCAATATAGTGATAAGGAAGAAAATTTTGAGATTTATGAAGACTTTGTTACAACAGAAAATATTTATCATCATGATCAAGAGATCAATGAAGGCAACAACCAACAGAATTTCAGCTTTTAGTTGGAACAACAACAAAGGAAGGTATTTATTTGGGGCTTTATTGACCCTATTGCTGACTACTTGGAGTTTATGAGCAACATAAAAGTCAAGATACTTTTGTTAGATGATGGTTGGTTCTGCCATATTTTCAAACTATATTTTTGCATGCTATGGTTTCCTTTCTTTTTCGAATTCAGATCAAGGAGGTTATGAGTAAATCAATTTCTCTCTTGGCTGCATTGGAGATTTAGTTTTACTTGATCAGTTTGCCCCTACTGATTAGAAGTAGGATTAGGTGTGAGAATAAGCTCCTCATACGAGCAGCTAGATCATGTTCAGTTATTGATTTCTGAAATAAGTAGGCAGGCTACAAAAAACTACATACAGTTTTTAGTTTAGCAGATGATGAGATGAAAAGTCCAGATCAACAATTCATCATGATTTCTTCTCAGACATAGATTAAGAAGTTTGTATTTAGCATTGAGATCTCTGAGGGAAATGAACAACTTGATTATGTTTAGTTGATTGATTTAATGAATAAACAAGCAAGTTATAGGTTTGCTACAAGTTTTCAGATGATAAATCGTAAAGACTTAATGACTCCATGCCCAATACTAAAGGCACAAGGTCTGCCAGGTTCTTGGAGACAGATGCTAGAGATCAAATAATTCATTCTGAATTTTTTTTTGATATCATATCATAAGATGATAATAAGGTAAAGATTTATTTATAAATATTTAAGTTTTAAAGTATATAAGATTGGCTTTAAATCTTATTATCCAATGAAAAAATGATGTGACATCTCAAAATATACCAAAAAACAAATTTTAGCTTTCACCAACTAAATGAAATTTTCACAGTGTAGCAAGCTGGTGAAAGTCTCCCTTTTCACCAGCTAAATGACTGTTTTCACAGTGTACTGAGCTGGTGAAAGTGCAGTTTTTTCAGCTGATAAACGACCTTGGGACAAATCAATTTTCTGAGCCGTGGAGAGTCCGTTTTACACGCTCAAATATTTTATTGAAAACTAGAAATCCTAATATTTTCAATGGTACTTTCATATCTTCATTTAGAGCTCGCGAAGGTAGTCAAAAGTTCCCCACAAGATGAGGCATCATTTTCAGAAATTTTCCAAAATGTATTATTTTGGTCAAAAGGTCAAATTCGACTTGGTTGAGTTTATTAAGGAGCATATGATGATGAATAATCATATATATTATCAAATATCAAGGTGTAACTTAGTTTTATCAATATAAATATTCTAGAGATCAAATCCTAAAATGTAGGAATATGACTAGATTTGGAAATCTGGATTTTCCTGTTTTAGTCACCTTCTTGGGAGACAAATTCTGATCATCTAGAAGAGTATTTTTTGAAACCAAAGGAGGTTTTTCATAAGAACAGGCGGATATTAAATAAAATCTCTAATTTTTCCAATATCTATTGTTATTTGTGAAATATAGGTCAATCTTTGAGCACCATATATGTAGAAATTAAATACTTTGTTTTTCCTGTTTTAGTCATTGTCTTTAAGGACAGATTGTGATGAGATGGAATACTATTTTTAGAAACTGAAAGAGGTTTTTCATAATAACGAACTTATATTCAATAACCTCTCTCATTTTCCCAAGATATATTATGATTTGGAGGATATAGGTGAATCTTGGAGCAACATGTTTCCAGAAATTTCTATCTTTTCCAGCCACCTCACAATTTTGAATTTGAGATAAGAAAAGAGGATATCAGATACATCTTTTGAGGATCTTGAAAACAATTTGTAAATATTATTTAAGCTCATAGATGTAAGAGGCAAGAGGGTTCGATTTTGGATACCAAATATACTATATTGTAAACAGACTTTTCCATATGATAATACAAATCACAGTTTTCTCTCTCTATTGATGTTAGTTTCTCATCTTTCCTTTTGTACTCTTATTTAAGTTGTTTTAGCTACAAAATGAATGTCATCACCTTGGTTAGCTCATAACTTGATTAATAGTTGCTTATCATTGTTTATTAAACCCTACATTTGTATTTGGTTTATAAGCATTGTTTTCTCACCCACTTAAAAGCAATCATCTTATTATTGATCCTTGAGAGAACTGGTTCATTTGATTCTCATTTTGATTGTCTGAATACCATATTGTAATTGAGTTATCCCATTTATCCACACATTTAAAAATACAAAAACAAGTTTACTTTAAGTTACCAAGCATCTTTGACTTACAACCACAAAGAGTTTCTTGGAGTGATAACAGTGCCTTCCTATAAAAATCTTCTCTAGCAACCTTCTTTTAAGATAAATCTATCACAAAAGGTTGTGAAATTCTAAGATCATGAAATTTCCTGAAGAAAGTCACTTCAACTGACAATTTAAATCTCATTTATGACGTAGAAAGAACAATTTTTAAATCTGATCCTTTGTGAAGATATGATAGACCATTGACAATAAGAAAATAATTTCAATTGAACAATTAATTATTTTCAAATTCAAAGTATATGAATAGACTCAATATAATTCAATATTTGAATCAAAATGATATAATCACAAGGACCTAAACAATTTTGGACAATGAACTGTTAAAAATTGACAAGAATTAACTAAAAATGATTTTTGATCAATCCAAAATTAATTACTCGAAGAATATGAACCATAATCAAAGATAATATATTGAAAAAAAACCATTAGACTCACAGGACAAAAGCTTTAAGTAACGTAGAATTCCATATTATTCAAAAAATAATCACTGGTCCATTTTCCCAGAATTTTCACCATGTTTGGTTTCAAAACAAAATGAGTATTTACACATAACAAAATTCCATATTCTTCAAAAAATAATCACTGGTCCATTTTCCCAGAATTTTCAGCATGTCTGGTTTCAAAACAAAATGAGTATTTAAACATAACAATGATCAATTCTCATATCCACATGATAGAGGTAAATATTTTAAAATAGAGAAGTTGGAATATCAAATCCTAATCTAAGTTTATAATAACAATGTTTGTAACAACTTATACAAAGTTTGTTATATAAACCAAACATATATCACCAACTATTTTGAGATAGATTCTATTACTAAAAAAAAACAAAAAAAAACCATGATCTCCACTTGCCAAATAGATTTCTTGGTTTCTTTGATGTCAATATTTAAGATCTCTTGTTGTCATTGATGTCAACCCTAGTCATTGTTTGTAGTCATTGATGTCAACCCTAGCCATTGGATTTTGGACCCAACATTTGATCGAAGTAGATATACATGAAGGAAATTACACATGCAAGTACAACACCCATTGATGGATAGTATAAGTCATGCCGATTCGGGTGGTATGTGGCACGTCACATGGATCCTCACGATTGAGGAGAAATTAATTTTTGAAGATGACAATGTGAATTGAAGAAGAAACTACATGTTGGCCCTAATGTTAAAAGGAAGTGACATAAAGGGTATAAATAAATCTCATTATACATTCATTTTTTAACACACACAATTTTGTTAAAGAACGAGGAGATATAAGTCTAATTTCAGAGGAAATTTGAAGTAAAGAACGCCGAATTTCAAGGGAGGATGAAGTCTTTTGGTGATGTGTTCTAAGGTATGCTATTTACAAGTAATATTACCATTTTCACTATAACTTGTTTTCTAGAATGATTCAAATGGTGAAATTTGTATGCTATTGAGAAGACATACCTAGGTACCTATGGTAAAAATTCCATCTCTTTATTCTCTATAATTTTGGAGATACACTCTGTGGAAGATAGGGTTTTTGAATAGTCTTGAAACTAGTCATAAACAAATGTTTCGGGCAAAACAATCATAAAGTATTCATAGAGAATCCAAATGAAGTGAGACTGATTTCATTGAAAGGGTACAAGATTTATTTTATCGTATACAAATTTCATAATCTTATGTTAAATATTGAGCACGAGGCATGTTGTACAAATTCTCTCTCTTGAATAAACCAGAATTGAATAAGGTCTACCATTTTCTCTATACTCCTTTTTGTTAATTTTTAATAAGATAGGTTAAGCATGTAGTTCATTTCAATTTTCTTTTATCTTAACCATAAACAAGAATGTTTCAGCAACCAAGATCACAAGAAGAAACACCATGCACAAGAACACAAGAAGTATCCTGGGAAACCCTTCTCAACAAGGGATGAAAACCCAACCAAATCCTTTTCTATAATCTTCAAGAGAAATACCTTCACCACCAAGAAGGACCTATCATGCAATAGGGTGCTTCAAACCAAAGAACTCTAGCACCCAAGAGAGGTGCACACTTTTCCCAAGTAAATGTACTTGCTGAAATTTACAAACTCACAAGAAAGATATATTTCCACAATGGGGATTTTACCTTTACTTATACTAACCTAAACTTGTCAACATAAGTGTCTATTGGCTCAACAGGGCCGACCTCTCTAAGTCACATTATAATTATTATTATTATTATTAATATTAACCAGATTAATTGTCATTTACATTTATTATTAATCACATTAAGGTGGGGCCAACTTGTACCCTTTACATAACAATTAGGGTTACAGGTAGGTCTAACTCTTGAAAAATATATAGAAAAGGATTTGATACACCCAATAGTGCTCATCCACTAAGCGAATATCCATAGGAATGTCATATCTCTGGTTCAATGCATTACACAGAAGAACCAGATCTTCACATGTTCACCTGTGCTCATCCACACGCACGTACACTCTACAGATATTTATTCACACTGCCTCACATAGGGGAATCATATGGAGTCTTTTCGTCATCTCTGCAGCTCGGAGGAAGCTAATACATCATATTCATTTCTGTTCACATGACGATGCACCCAACACTTTAGGATTTCACACACTCACCTTATGCTCGACCACATGCATGTCTAACTCAACAGATTGCTTTTCCCACTGGATAATCATCTGGAGTTCTTCTCAACTCTCTGAATGGAGGAGGTCATCTCTATGTTCCTAGCTCTGTCTCAGGCAGGAACCACATACCCTTTTTAGGGGCTTTCTCCATGTTTTAAGATGAGAGAAAGACTCACATAGCTGCAATGATCCACATCTCGCAGGTTTGTAAGCTAGAGAATGTCTCACATAGCTACATTCATCAACACTCCCTCTCATCTAGGAAGACATTCTTTATCATGCCAAGTCTCACACATACGTATTTTGAATTTTTTATTGGTTGGAGTTATCGACACTCCCTCTCAACTAGGGAGCCATTCTTCACGAAGTTAATTTGATGAAGATATTTGGAATCTTCTCATGTGTAGGAAGGTACTGTATGTGTACGATTTTCCTCTGCATCATATCTCTGATATTAGGATATTTCATTTCATCATATTTTGATCCATCAGGAAACATTGGATTCTAAATGAGATTTACTCACGTCTCTTGGTTATCATCATAGGATCCATCTCATGGTCAAGTAAATATGTCTGAAGCTTGTGAAGACACATTACTTCGTACACTCGATGCTATATACTCTACCTTTGTGGTACTCAAGGCCTGAGAGTTTTGTTTCCTGCTGTATTAGGAAACCATGGAAAACTTCATGATAGAACATCAACAAGATGTTCTTTTTTGATTCATTGTACTTTCTACTCAATCTGAATTATCATATCCTACATAGTCAAGTTCACACTGGAGGCATATCTCAGGCCATATATTGTATATATATCAATACATGTTTTGTTGTTGTCTAGTGATTCTGTCTCGGCTGACTCATGAAATGACTAAGAACATTCACTACAAGGCATGAATCAATTCTGGTGTTAACCAGATACATCGGTGATCCAATCAATTGTGGATTAGTATTTTTTGAATCTGTTATCACTCCAGGGAACTACTTAGGGTTGTAAGCTAAGTATGCCTGGTAACTTAAGAATTGAATATTTTTCAGTAGGTNGAAGAGATTTACTTATCAGAATATCTTAATGAACCAGTGCTTTTAGAAACTGTTAATCAGATGCAATATAACAAGAGAGGTATGAAGAATACTATTCAGATAACCAAATACATGTGGAATGCAGGGTCAGATGACCAAGTACATTGGAATGCAGGGTCATAATAAACAACAAGGATTCTTTCATTCAAGTTCATGAGCATAAAGCTGAGCTAAACTTAAACAAAATACAGAACAGAAAGATGTATGAAAAGTCTGATAACAGTAGCAAAAGAAGTCTGTGATTGTATTAGGATAAGCGATCAATACATATGGCCAAATTCTCTCTAGAATCGAACCCTAGGTTCATGTTTTGTTCTGATATTTATAAGATTACAAAACAACCATATGATCCTAAAAACATGGATCAGATCTTCTAAAAATAGAAAGTAAAACTGTTTGCAAGATACAAGGAATATTTCCTCAAAAAGTGGTAGATCTCTGATTTTCCTCTTGTTGCATGTTGATGATGTGGAGACAGCCTTCCAAGGCTAAAGTTCTCTTCTTCTGCTGAAGCCAAGTCG
>JASDQU010438943.1:16616-51425 GCA_032191745.1 Picea mariana | reverse complement strand
GCACATTAAGTGTGGTGTTGGCACAAAAAAATGTAAGTCTTAATGTGCATTTAATCTTCTGTCATCACTCATAAATGAAAATTATTCACTAGTGGCATTAGGCATGAAATACTACAAAACCTACACCAATTCATGCACATCCATCATCCATCTATTGTCAATATGTTGGTCTTCTTCGGGTAGACTAAATGTCAATCCCTAACATATTGTATATTGTTTGTTGAGATAAATTAAATATCTCATAGTCCTGTTCTGCCATAGTTTTATCAATCTGACCATTTTTTGTTTTTGTTTGAAACAAAGATGAAAAACTCTTTTTAGCATTGTTAGGATGCAACCTCTAACCATTTTGTCTCTACTATTGTTCTAGAAAACTGAAATGAATTTTACATAGTATATGAAATTATTAAAGATACATATTTTTCACACACACACATATATATATGGAGTCTAACTTCAAGATATATATTTTTCACATTGCATTGCTATCTTGTGCATTCCCGATGTGGGCGTATTGTTCGTTGTAATTGATGTTGGTACTTGGTTCTGTAACGCATTAATATGATTATTTTTTCTCACCGTAGAGGTTTCTATTTACTGGTCGTCGAAGTCATTGTTTCGAGATTGATTGATGTTGTCTATTGCATGAATTACGTACGTTGTGTTTGTCATCAAGTTGTGTTGATTCACTGTTGTCGTGGTTACTTTCCTGATTAAAAGAAAAAGTTTCACTTGCTTTGTGTCGCACGTAGTCATAACGACAGGGGTCGTTACATATGGTATCAGAGTGGGTTCAACCCTACAACTATGGATCGCCATGCTTTCCACTACAGTGAACCCTTGAGTAATAACCTAGTGCTAATTAAAACTTTAACGTGTACTTGCGATGATATTAATTAGAGGATGCCACAGAGGTTTGCAACGTGGTTCCATGGAAGGAGGTGCGATGCCTTCAGAAGTGCTCGTGCCCTCTGAGTATAACCCAAAGGGGGAAGAACAAGTCCTTGTGTTGGATTCGATTGCTGTAAGGGATGATGATGGTCTGACAAGGTCCTTCCAAGAAATTTCAGAGGTCTTGATTCACCATCTATATTGAGATGAGGCTAGGGCACCTGTACCCGTGAGGGTCCACAATGTGCCCTAGCCAACACCGTTAGAATTCACCGAGATCTTGAGAGGGATAATTTCTCAAGTCCACGAGTGCTGCGTATGGCTCAATCATTGAGGCATGGCTAGAGAGTAAGGCAATGTGCTTCAAAATTATGACCTCCAGCATGAAGGCCTGCAAGGCGGTATTTTGACTAAAGGGGAGTTCTCTTCTATGATGGAAGACACTCCTACCACAATTGAACATGGTAGTTGAAGACATGTCATGGGAACTGTTCGAGGAATGGTTCTGGAAGAGGTATCTTTTTTAGGAATTCATTGAGCATTAGCTCAACGATTTGAACGCCTTGCGACAGGGAAGTCGTATGTTGCCCAAGTATGAGGCCCATTTTATGGATCTTCTTTGGTATGCTCCTCACTTGAATACCAAGAAATTAAGGTCAACATATTAGTGTTGGGCCTTAATGTCAGAATTCATGTAGAGGTTAGGATTTTGATTCCTTAAACCTTGCATGATGTTTTCCAAAAGGCCCTCCTAGCAGAGGAGGATCTTATCAATGGGGGTCAGAGTAAGACTCTAGCGAGATCAATGGGGTAGGTATCATCTGCTGCTCATCAACATCAGACACAAACTAGAAATTCACTAGGATATCATGGCTTCCATAGAGGATCCACTTTCACTACACCTCGATGACCAACGCCTCAACAATAGACTCCTTGTCGAGGACCACAACACCAACAACAACGTCGACCGCAACAACAACAATTTAGGACTACTTAGTAGAACTGACAAGGGTTCCAGGACAGTGGGCTGTCAGCTTCTACTTTGGTTACCAGGAGTATTGGACCAAATAAAGGGTGTTGGACATGTGGGGAGCCGCATTACCAGTGTGAATTCTCAGTGGAGAGGACTAGAGTGCATGGATCAGTCAGACCCACTACCATGGTATATTTGGGCAAGGCCCATTGCATTCATGCAGTGGTGAATAACCACCAGATAGAGAACCAGTTGACCCTGCTTGAGATGTCAGGTACCATCACTGACCAGACCCTTAGTATTTGATAGATCTAGGTGCTACAGAGATTTTTATTTCTACTGCAATGCTAAAATGAATTAAGGTAAAGGAAGATGAATAGGACGAGTTTAGCTTCGTAGAAATGGCTTCGGGAGACAAACATACAGTTGGAGGCAAGGTTATTGGTTGTATCCTTAACCTGGGAGAGTTTGTCACCAGTGCCAACCTGTAAATCATGATCTTAGGATGTTATGACATTGTGATTGTTATGGACTGGTTGGAATCACATGATGTGATACTCGACTGTAAGACAAAACAATTGATCTTGGTTGATGATGAGGGATGAAGATACATGATTGTAGGTTGAAACTAGGGATTTTCCCTGAGGTTAGTCTCTTCCTTGTAGCTACGGAAGAGCATGCACAAGGGATGTAAGATTTATGCAATCATTGTGTTAAATGAGAAGGGAGTAGTGGAAGGTCTAGAAAACCTTCCAGTGGTGCGAGAGTTTATGGATGTCTTCCCTGAGGAGTTACCTGGGATGCCACTAGAGAAGGAATTAGAATTTACCATATACCTAAAATCGGGAACTGAACCGATAGCAGGAACACCTTATGAGATGTCGACCCCAGAGTTACAAGAGTTGAAAATGCAACTGAAGGAGTTGTTGGACCTAGGACTTATACGTCCAAGTGTGTCACAGTGGGGGTGCACCTGTTATATTCATACGAAAGAAGGATGGGTCATGGAGACTCTGCATTTATTATCTTCAATTGAACAAGGAAATGATCAAGAATCACTTTTTGTTGCCAAGGATTGATGATCTGTTTGATCACATGAAAGGTGTGACAATGTTATCAAAGATCGACTTGAGATTAGGGTATCGCTAGTTACAGATCAAGGAGAACGACATCCCTAAGACCACCTTTAAGATGAGGATTGGACATTACGAGTTTACTATTTTACCGTTGGTACTGATGAACGCCCCACGGGTATTTATGAGTTTGATGAACGGGGTGTTCCATGAATACTTGGACAGGTTCATCCAAGTATTCATTAACGATATTTTGATTTACTCTCGAACGATGGAGGAGCATGACGAGCACTTGCGCTTGGTACTACAGTTTCTATGAGAGAACAAATTGTATGGGAAATTATCTAAATGATCATTTTATCAATCAAAGAATTCACTACTTAGGGCATTTCATCTCCAGCGAAGGTATTGTTGTGGATCCATAAAATGTCAAGGCTATTATGGAATGGCCTACGTCGACGAATGCCCCTGAAGTGCGTAGCTTCATGGGTTAGCGGGATACTATCAACAGTTCGTCGAGGGATTTTCAAAGATAGCAAATCCGATCACAGAATTACAGAAGAAGAACAAGAAGTTTGTTTGGACTGAGAAATGTATGGAAGCATTTCGAAGGCTCAAGGAGCTATTGACAACAACACTGATACTAAAGTTCCTTAACATGGATGCAGACTTCTTAGTATGCACTGAAGCATCCAAATAAGGATTAGGCGAAGTCTTGATGCAATGCGATCGAGTGATCGATTACATCTCATGAAAGTTGAGAAGGCATGAGGATAATTATGCGACACACGATTTGGAGTTGTTAGCCATTGTTTATGCCTTGAGATTTTGGAGACACTACCTTATTGGACAAAAATTTGAACTAAAAATGGACCATTGTGGTCTACAACACATATTTATGCAAAGCATCTTGAACGTGCGACAACGACATTGGTCGGAACTACTTAGCGAGTACAATTTTGAGATTACTTACATAAAGGGAACAATGAATAGAGTGGATGATGTGTTGAGTCAGAGACCACACATATTTTTGGTGATGCCTCTTCAGACGAATTTAGGTGAAAATATTCTAACTTTATAGCACGACAATGACTAGTACAAAAAGGTCAAGAATTTTATCGAAAAAAACACAATGATGGTACCAAAATTTTATGGATTTACTGTGGACAACGATGAATTATTGAGATTTAAAGGTCGAATTTACATACCACCAAATGACGATTTGAGAAGTTTGATCCTAAACGAGGCTCATAGAGCAATGTACATGGCTCATACTGGAGTCACGAAGATGAGAGAAGACCTTAAACCCTTATTTTTCTGGAAAGGAATGAAGGAAGACATGTCTAGAATGTTAGCAGGTGAAGGCTAAACATAGACATCTGGTAGAATTAATATAGCCACACGCTATTCCAAAATTGAAATGGGAGGTCATTTCGATGGATTTCATTGTTGGATTGCCACTAACGGAGAGGAGACATGACTCAATTTTTGTAGTAGTCGACACTCTGACGAAGAGTGCTCATTTTATTCCTGTGCGTATGATGTATCAAGCACATGACATAGCTAGAGTTTTCATCAGTGAGATTTTGAGGCTACATGGTGTGCCTAAGAGGATTATATCGAAAATATGATCAATGTTTACAGGACTAGTTTTCAAGAGGCCTTGGGAACCCAACTTAACTTTAGTACCGCGTATCACCCGGAGACAGACGGGCAGATCGAAAGATAAAACCAAATCTTGGAGGATATGTTGTGTATGTACGTTATGGAACAACCAAAGAATTGGGAAGAGTTCTTACCACTGAAAGAGTTTGCATACAACAACAGTTATCAAATCACCATTAAGATGGTGCCTTTTGAGTTTATTTATGGGCGACCGTGTCAGACACCTTTGAGTTGGGATCAACTTGAGGATAGGGTCCTGGTGGGACCAGAATCGATCCATGAAATGGAATATCAAATGAAAACAATAATACAAAGTATCAAGGAAGCGCAACATCGACATAAGAGTTATGCTGATACACATCATGTCGATCGTAGTTATGAAGTTGGCGATCGAGTGTTCTTGCGGGTGAAACTGAATAAGGGTTCGATCAAGTTTGGAAAGGGTGCTAAACTCTCTTCTAGGTTTGTGGGACCTTTCAAGATTTTGGAAAAGAAGGGGCCCATAGCCTATCGACTAGCCTTGCCTGGTTCTTTGAGGGGTATGCACGATTTATTTCACGTATTTGTTTTGAGACATTATGTTAGTGATCCTACACATGTTATTGACATGAGTGCCTTGTAGGTTCATACAAGGGTGATATTATGGTAGATCCAATCCGCATCCTATACCATCACATTCGACAGCTACAACATCGAATAGTAGATGAGGTCAAGGTCCAGTGGGACAACTATAGTCCGGACTCGACGACCTGGGAGGACGCATATGATATGCATTAACAATTTCCATTTTTGTTTGATAGCTAGACCTATGATATTCTGTTACACTTTATTTCGGCACTTGCATAATTTGAAACTTTGGGACAAAGTTTAAAACAAGAGGGGGTGTATGTAACATCCCACTCTTGCAAGCAATAAGTAGAATTATTCTTTGAGGACACTTGCGTGCAAGTGATCTGGGTTATTATACTATTGGTTTTTGTGATTATGATTATGAGTTATTGTGGATTAGATGATATGTTATTTTGTTGTATTTACATAGAAAACTGCTATTTATTGGGTTCTCCTAAGTGTGAAGGACTCTGAACATTCAGGTTGCAGAGCCATCGATGAAACCCCTTGGACTCCAGATCGAGTCAGGGAGTGGACTATTAGGGTTTGAATGTTGTTGATGTGACATATGTACATATGATTAGATGTTATGATGATTGATTATTACTGCTGACATGATTCGTTTATGGATGCAGGATGATGATATATTACCGACCAAACTCACATTTGGAGTAGAGGGTTCATGCACGAAAGCTAGAGACATTGAGGGAGAGGTGTGGCGGCAACCCTGTTACAACCTACTAGCACTCTCGTCGTGGCTCGAATTGTAGGTTAACGATTACCTAGTTTGAGAAGACCCACAATGTCATGAGGGAAGACTGTGATAGTCTCTGACGATGGTTCTAAGGGGTGCGCAATAAGGTAGAGGCCTTATTCCTTAGAGGCCATTAGTCTCCCACAAGCTCACTTGGTGTAGTATTGACTCGAGGGGTTTGACGTCTACCAAATTCAATCAAGAGACGAGTGGCACCCTTGGAACATATGGTTCATATTGAATGACACATCACGCAAATAAAACATAAAGAGGTGAGTGGCACCCTTGGAGCACATAGTGCATCCTAAAGGGAACATCACAATTTTGACTAGTAAATAAATAAACCTAGTGCCTAGAAAACTATGCCTCCTTAGGACTTGGTCTGCCTTAAATGTTTTTTTTATAACTAATTAGAAAATTCAAGCATTAATAATTAAAGAGGAAGTTTTAATAAAGGTTTAATTAATAAAAGGGGTATTTGGTTGTCTTTGTCTAAACTTGCTAATTATGAATTTAGTTATAAAAAGGGGGAAACTTTAAGGAAAAGAGAAACTTAAAGAAAAGGGGGAAACCTAAGGAAAAATGGGAAACTTAATGAAAAGGGGAAACTTAAAAGAAAAAGACGAATGTCTAACTTAGTAAGGAATCTAGCCTTGGAACTTTCTATTTATGAACTCAACTAGGATTTAAGTAAGGCGTAAGTCATTTAAGAATTGTAAGGGAATATTGGGACACCGATGAGCGTTTTTAGGAACACTTTTAGGTGGGTGAGGGAAATAGACAAATTTAATTAATTAATAAATTGATTTTCTGGTGCAACTAGGGGATCGGGTGACATATGTACGGGGGAGGTTTTTCGAAATTAATTAAATAAAAAATAATATAATGAGGTTTTTGGGAAAATAATGAATAATAAATTCTATAAAAAGGATGGAGGAGGAGGAGTATGGATCACATTTGGCTTGCGTAACATTACATTGTCAAAATTCTTTCTTGACTGAGTTTTTACTTGTGGGAGTTGGGATACCCAGCTCAGGTAACAGGTGGTAGCTTGACCATGCAGGGCAAGCTAGGTGCTAGCATTCTATGGTATTGTGTGCGTGATCCCTTTGTGGCTCGGGGGGCTTAGGGGGAATAAGAGTACCCCTACCATTGGCTGTGAGGTATCAGGGAGGTCTCATCAGTTGGCAAGTGGGATCTAGACAGAGCGAATGTGCTGGGAGGATACTCTTGCCTCGTCGTCGTTAGTGAAGGTGCACCCGTTAAAGTTGTTACTTGTAATAAAATTTAATATGCACTTGTTTGTTTTACGGTATTTGGAAGAGGATTTCATTTCCATGAGATTTCCTTGCACATGTGTCTCCTTCCTGCATTTTCTTTTTTCCTTGACTGTGTTTTTTTCTTATTATTGTTCTCCACTGAGAAGGTCTGGATGTAGATTGTGTTTTTATCTCCCGATTCCTTTATTCTATAAGTTATTAGTCTGTTCTCGAGCAGTCGGCCAAGAGCCAAATCGACTGTCTTTCACTCTGGTGTTAAAGATTTAGATTCAAATGTCCTGCTTTCGTGTGCATGGACAATAAGTCAAGGATAATTTCTCTACCCAACAATTTCCTTACTATGTACAACGAAAAATTCCTCTTCATTAATCTGCGATTATTGTGTTTTTATCTCCGCATTTTTGGGGAATAATCACTGCGTCCTTGTGGTTGTGTAAGCTGGCCAAGTTGGGATTCTCCTTTAACCCCTGCGATAGTAATCATTATCTGCATTAAAAAAATCACCAACAATTCCTATACTCATTATCTTTTAATTCTTATGAGCTGCCTCTCCCATTTTAGAGCACAAACTACCATAGTTTTTTTGATAACATTTTGAATTATGCCTGTTGAGAATGTCGTCCACGAGTCTAAGTTCTGGTTGATTTTTTTTTGAGATTAAGTGAAATCTGGTGTGTTGAGTAATTCTTATTAAAATCTTATGGATTCATTGGTTCTTATTTATTATTGAATGTTTATGAAAATATAGAACGAAAAAGAAAGAATCCTACTTCTGGTTTGTAAAATACTTGTAGATACATTTTATCTAAGCCACATTTAGAAGTGTATCTCGACGGGTAGAACTATATCAACGTTGTCTATCTGCAATTGATTAATTATCATTGTGAATTTTGATGTTCAAAAGGTCATTTGCATACCTAACTATTTGTTTGATGTTTATTGGTTACATTGCTTACCTAACTATTGGTAAAGAAGACTAGGTGTTGGAACTTGGCTACCAAATATGATTTCTTGATATTTGATACAATCGATATTTCTTGATATGATTTCTTGGTGTTATAATTTTTTGTGCCTTAGAAACATTTTTTTTTAAAAGGTCAGCCATATTTAATTGAAATCCAAATCTAGTGGTTGAATGATCTATTCTCGATGTTTTGGTTTTGATATAGTTGTTTTATGGTTTGATAGTTTATTTTTTATTTGTGAAGAGATTTTGATGTTTTGATAATCCTCTCGTGAATTCAATGGTCATATCAATAGACATGCAAATTAATTCATGCCTGTTGTACTCGCATCCTTACCTCACCTTGCTGACTTAACGTATTAATGAGCCATTCATTGCATACATAGGGTTTTGGTACTCTGTATGTCTGGCTCTCACTACAAGGAATCGTCAAAAATTTATGATCAAACCCTTGGTGTTTAATCCCACTACATGTGCTATCATAGCACACATGCTTTGTTATGGTCATTTCTCCACTATCCATTCGGATTTGTCCCTGTTTCTCCTATTTAAACCTAAAACTATTTTGGGTTATCCCTATTACATTATGGTTTCATTTTTCATGGCTCCTATTGTTCTCTTGGAGCCAAATGGGTGCCAGAATATACTCTCTCACGATGATGCAATTGAGGACTTAAAAAGCCAAGGCTGGGATGTTTTCCCTAAAATATTTGAAGGCTATAACGTTCAGGTGGCACAAGATTTCGTGCAGACCTTTGATGGTTGCAGAGAAAAAATTGGGGATACACAGTTAGAGTTAACCGAGGGGCTTGTAAGTGAAGTAATAGGGCTTCTGGCGAAGGGTGAAAAATGGTTCAAAAAATCCCAAATAAAAGTTGTACCTTGGAGCCTGTTTATGACATCCCGAAAGATCAACTATTATGAAAAAATTATTTCTATTTACCTGGTTAAACCTAGGTGTCATAGCTTGTTGTTTATTCTTAAACAATTCCTGATCTGTGAAGGACGATACTGATTGGTCTTCCTCTACCACATCCGCTTATTCATGCATTTCATTGGTTTTGAATTAGACATGCCATTTTATTTGTTGAGAAGTCTCTATAAAATGTCCAAAAGATATAAGAGACAAAGTGTTGATTCAAGTCTATTCCATCACGTATTGATTAAGATTTTGTTGATTCATCACTTGTCGATTGTGGTCGACTTTTGGGATAATTTTTTGATAAGGAATGATTTTTCCCAAACTATACCTGTTATTGCACAGTTTGTAGTAAGGATAAAAGGCTAGATATTGGAGAGGAAAACTAGCGTAACATGAACCAATCCCACCCAATGTCACCACAATGGAATGATTCTTTCTCTTTAGGGAGGTAAGGCCCAGGGGAGACGTCCCCGGTGACTTGGGGTTTTGAGAAGGCAAAGGATTACAGGATGAAGTAGTTATTCCCCCCTCACAAGTCACCACCGAGAAGATAGTCCGGCTAAACAACCAATGATAAAGTATAACAAAAAAAAGAGATGCATCTACCTAAGACACAGAAATAATGAAACTGATATATGAAAGATGCTTAATTGGTTAGTACTTCATGTAAATTAACAACTATCTGATACACTTATAATAAATTTGATAATGAATGTTGACGATGTAAATATTTATAAAATAGCAATGGTAATTAAGTCACCTCTTCAAAAAATGCTAAAACAATGTGGCATTCAATATGACAAATCAATACTTCATTCAATTAATACCTTTAACACCATTCAATTTCTCACAAAAAAGTCGCTAGCTACACCAATGATGTTATAGCTAGAGATGACGACAACATACAAGGTTATAAGGTTAGTTTTAGGCTAGGGTTAGTGAAGTTAGGGTTTGATTCAAGATTTTGAAAGTTGTTTGTGATCAAGTTCACTTCAACACAGGAGGTCTTTAGATCAGTTCCTTAGGGTTAATGGAGTCAAATAGTGAAGGACACAAGAGATAAAGGAGGCAAAGGTAAAAACAACTAAGGAATAGAGGGAGAAGATTTGAAGTGTTTCTAAGGAAAGGCCTCAAAGTCAAAACCCTAGGGGACAAACTCTCACCTTGGTGTAGGCGAACTAGGCCTCAATGCTCTCTCCTCCTTCCTTAACTCAATGGAAATCATGACTAGCTGAATATGAAGCATAAAACCAAGACAAGAAGGTTTGATGAAGAAAAGTGTTGCTACAGCAAGGATCTACCAGCAAACCCTAGAAAAATTGGCCCAAAGTGTAGAAAACCTAGGCTTTAGGGAATCTCCCTCTTCTTAGCTTATAAAAGGTACGACTAGCAAAAATGAAGAGAGAATGAGAGTGTAGCAATGGCTAGGCTCTCTCTTTCTTCAATCAATGGATGAAAATTCTCTCAATGGGGACATGAGAAAAGGACCTACTTGTGTGCTTGTCACCTAGGGTTTTGTTCAGAAAAATTATAAAGATATGCAAAAAATAAAACTACAATGATCCATTCAAGAAGTTTTGCAGAAAAATACTTACATATCACCAAGAAAAATCATTGCAAACTCTAGTTGAAACACCTTCCATTAAGATAAATGCCAAATTATGCCAAGAAAATACTCCTTCAACAAGTGCACATCACTAAATTAGCCAATAACCCAAGAGAGGGCACAAATTTAAGACCTCACTAATGAGTGAGTGAGTTGTCCTGAAAAAATGAGTGAAAACCCTCAATATATACTGTATTATTGACCTAATTTTACTTTTAGGTTATAAAAAGGCCGATAAGGCCAAAATACTAAAAATCATACTTTTTACATTAAATGAAAAATAAAAATCCTAATCAAGCAACAGAAGGATGTCATCCCCTTTCCATGGTGACGTTAGCCCCTTCTAGGGAAAATGCAGCCTCCAGGAGAAAAACGTTAGCCCCCCTTGGGCTTCTCCAAGCTTCCACATGTGCCAAACTGCCCTTTCCATCTGCAAAAATGTCCATGAAGCAAGGATGACTTCATGGACCTCATGGGTGATGTCCTAGGCCTTCCAAGGCCAACGTTCCACTGAAAAGGGTACAACCCTTGTAGGTCAAGATCTGCCAGGGTGCCTTTGGTGGAATTTACTCCTCTTCTCCAGTGCAAAGCCCCTGATCCATATTTGTCTTGTCTTTGCCCCCTGATGGGGTCTCAACTTCCATCTGATGGGTTCTTCATCCCCATGGAGGTCCAAAATGATCATCTCCCCATGTGTACCAGTCCATATGGTACCTATCCGCTAGGCATGATCCTACACATTAGCAGCTACACCCTCCATGGGCTTATAATTCACAGGGATAATAGAAATGTCAATCACATCTCATCATCAATATTATTAAAAATGTGCATAAAATCCCTAATACATCAACTAAAATCTCAAAGACATTACACAAGCCTGCAATACACGTTTGGAGAAAATGACAGGGCATCCTATTGGGATAGTGTCCACTGGAAAATGAATTTTCCAGAAGAGATATCATTAGATCCATGTAAGTGGGTGAGGTGGTCAAGGGATGTCCTGGCAAGTGGGTGCAGGGAAAGTAGAGGATGTAGGGTTTACCTGTGGGTGCCTTTGTAGAAGGGAAGTTGCACCTATACTAGATGTAAATATTTCCAAGCCCATTCCTTTATTCTTTTATTCTTTATTGATTTTTCTTAAAGAGGATAATTAGGGGACATTGTCCTGGAGTGGTGACCAGTGGTGGCAATGTTACCCACAAGTACTTTTGCAGAAATGAGAACGTTGGCTCATGATGAGACCCCCTTTCCCTTGGCAATGCAACCAAGAGTCACTAACCTGGCATGGTAACCAGATGGTGGTAATGTCATACTGCTAGGTACCCATGGACCTAATAGGATGGCTCGTGATGAGACCCCCTATCCTCTGACTAGGTCATGTTTTGTTATTTTTATGGGTCCCTCTTATTTCTTGTTGATAAGCCTTTTATTTCTTTCTTGGGGATCCCTGGGTGAAGCATCTCGAGGTTTTATTCTTAGGCTTTTATCTTTTTCCAGCATGCTTTTACCTTCTAGGTCTTTAGCCCTTTCTTCCCACGAGTTAAGGTGCAATCCTATAAATAGGTCAACCCATTTCCTGGGCAAGTGTAAGGGATAGATGGGCGGGAAGCAAGATGAAAAAGTGGTGTTATGATGGGAGCGATCGATGTATTTTCATAAGCCCTCCCCAGTGGAAAACCAAAACCTACGATCATGGGCTTACTAGGGCATCCTGTCAATCCTCCCAGACATGGTCAAGTGGGAAAGCATAAGATCCAAGCATTTTTTAGAAGTAAAAGGAATCAGATGCACATATTCAAGGGTTTTGATGATCAAAGTGACACATACCATGATACCCAAACTCATTACCTCATGAAGCAAGAACCATCTCGGACACAAGACCAAGACAATGGTGATGGATGTTGTTGTTGCTGAAAATATAGAGGCGCTAAAAGGAAGAAAAGGTGGGCCCTCCAGGGCCATGCTAAAGTTGATGCGACTCTTGGTGCTCCATGTCTAGGACCTGTGGGCCTCTAGACATGATCTCCTAGTTATCCCTAAAAGTGGGGGATAACATCTGGCTCCAACTCGGGGACATGTGCTCACTGTAGAGTGCATGAGAACCTCAACATCTCTGGCATAACCTGTTTACCTACTTGATCTCAATAGAAATATCAATAAAAAAATGGGGCGGTAATGCCACCCCAGCATACATATAATATATAAGACTAAAATAAAGGAATCAATAATGTGAATGTGAAATAAAACTAAAATGTAATGCAAATGGTATAATACATGAATGAAAAAATGCCTACTTACCTGTACTTACCTGTTGGCTGGATGTTGGGTGTAGTCAAACAACCAATAAAGCCAATCCAACAACGTCCCATGATACTTTCCTTTGTGCTTCATCATAAGCTAGAATAGTGATAAGTTAAGCACAACAACACCATGAGTTAGAAAATGCGTTGTATCTATGGAAGCTGTAAGGTCTAGCTCATGGAGGCAGGTGGGAGGGAAAGAGTCATGTCCAGTCAACTTTTGAGGAAAGCACTCAATCCACTTTAAGAAGTAGTCTTGAAAATTCCATGGTTCAAAAAACTGGCTCAAAAGGTTTGCAAACTAGCTACCTAGGACATTCTCATACTCTGAAGCCTGGGAGGGGATTGAAAAGGATGTAGCAGACGAATGACAAATTCTCAAGGGAAAGGTGAAAAACTGAGATGACAGACTCAAAATTTTAGTATTCAAACAACCCTTTGATTCTAGAGCTCGCCCCTTAGGAAGCTCAAAATAAAAGACATATCTCCCAGCGACACCTCTAGAGACACAACAAAGTAAAATAATGGGAGGTGGCTGAAAAAAACTGTCACGAGAGTCCTTCTTGAGGCACACAATGACCTCACTTCTATCAATACCTGAGCATAATGGTGGCTGGTAATATTTTTCATGGAAAGAATCCAAACGATCAGGGGAGTAATCGTCAAAATCTTCAAGGTATGACCAAAAAATATCAGGAGGACAAGGTGCTAGGTCATCCTTGGGTGTTTGGGGAGCATCGGTGAATACATCATCCCCTTGTTGCCACTACTTGAAATCAAAAGTAACTTGTTGTGATAATTGGGAAGGAAACAATTGGGAATGATTCTCAATGTCGTAAATGGGGTCAATATCAGAAATGAGTAGATCCCATTTACGTCTTCCAACATGTATGAATTCGTCAATATCAATTATTTCAGTATTAGTATCATAACATGGAGGATTAAAAACATCCAACACAAGGGGAAATAATTCACCCTTCTTAATACTTTCTGTGCAGGAGCTTCAAGTATTTGGGTAAATTCATCAAGTGGAAGATTTGCCTCTACACCTTCAGTCTTGAGATATAGAGGATCTAGCTTGTCTAAGGGTTCCATTTCTTCTTCACTCTATGAATCATATAACAAGGTATCATCAAAAAACTGGAAAGGAAAATGACTTACCTCATTTATTTCATCTTGTGCAGGAGGGATAGGATCTTGGAGAGCTTCATCAGACTGAGGAGTGGTTACTGGTGCTTCATCCTCATAATTCACATCTCTAGTTATATCTTCATTGCATTCTGTTGAATCATGGGAGAAATATTTCTCCTCTTCAAGGCGTTGGAAAGGCTCTTCATAAATCTCTTCTTTCACATCAGAGGGTTCTTGATGTTGAACATGATGTGAATTTCTGAGATCTGCTATAATCTCAATAGTGAATCCTCTGTCTTCCAAAGCTATTGTGAGATTATGAAGGGCATCTTCATATGTTTGGCAGCATGGTTTGGTAAATCCAATAAACATACTAATGAGGTGTATGAAAGATGATATAGTCCTATCTTCGCAACAACTCTTGAACCAATCTTGCAAGTAGGATGTTAGAGTGAGTATGAATAATTTTATAATAACATCCTCTCCTCCCAATTGTGTCTCGCTCATATAGTCCAAAAAATTTATGATGTGAGGAGTTGGGAGACCAAAAAATCTTGGAGAGTTGTTTAGCCATTTTGTATCAAAGTAATTTGGGTATCCTTGAAAACTTTTGAAATCAATAGTCGGATACATTTTTTCCCAATGTGCCATGATCTCATAACTTGGAAATATCATAGATTTGAGAGTAAGGTGGCACCGTAGAAAAGGTCATTTGAGTCGCCAGATAATTTTCCTGAAACTATCAAAGGATAAGGGAAAACACCCTAAGTGGAGTCGCTAGGTAATATTGTAAGATAAGGCTTCTAAGGCAAGGATTACTAAAAATGTCATCTTGAGGAGAATTGACTCAATATTCCCTGAGAATGGTGCCAAAATGTTATCGCATAGTTTGTAGAAAGGATAAAAGGCTAGAGATTGGAGAGGCAAACTAGCATAACATGAGCCGATCCCACCCAATGTCACCACAATGGGATGGCTCTTTCTCTTTAGGGAGGTAAGGCCCAGGGGAGACATCCTCAGTGACCTAGGGTTTTGAGAAGGAAAAGGATTATAGGATGAAGTAGTTATTCCCCCCTCACAAGTCACCAGCGAGTAGATAGTTCAGCTAAACAACCAATAATAAAGTATAAACAAAAAAAGAGATGCACCTACGTGAGACAAAGAAACAATGAAACTGATGTATGCAAGATGCTCAATTGGTTAGTACTTCATGTAAATCAACAACTATCTGATACACTTATAAGAAATTTGATAATGAATGTTGACGAAATCAATATTTATAAAATAACAATGGTAATTAAGTCACCTCTTCAACAAATGATAAAACGATGTGGCATTCAATATGACAAATCAATACTTCATTCAATTAATACCTTTAACACCATTCAATTAATACTTCATTCAATTAATACCTTTAATAATTCATTCAGTTAATACCTTTAACACCATTCAATTAGATGACGACAACATACAGGATTAGAAGGTTTTTTTTAGGCTAGGGTTAGTGAAGTTAGGGTTTGATTCAAGTTTTTGAAAGTTGTTTGTGATCAAGTTTACTTCAGTGCATGAGGTCTTTAGATCAGGGCCTTAGGGTTAATGGAGTCAAATAATCAAGGACGTAAGAGCTAAAGGAGGCAAAGGTAAAAATGGCTAAGGACTAGAGGGAGAATATTTGAAGTGTTTCTAAGGAAAGGCCTCAAAGTCAAAACCCTAGGGGAGAGAGGCTCACCTTGGTGTAGGAGACTTAGGCATTAGTGCTCTCTCCTCCTTCCTTAACTCAATGGCAATCATGGCTAGCTGATGATGAAGCATAAAACCAAGACAAGAAGGTTTGATGAAGCAAAGTGTTGCTACAGTAAGGCTCTACTAGAAACAAAGTGTAGAAAACCTAGGCTTTAGGGCGTCTCCCTCTTCTTACCTATAAAAGGTACGTCTAGAAAAAATGAAGAGAGAATGAGAGTGGAGCAATGGCTAGGCTCTCTACTTCTTCAATCAATGGCTGAAAATTATCTCAATGGGGACATGAGACGAGGACCTACTTGTGCGCTTGTTACCTAGGGTTTTGTTCAGAAAAATTATAAACATATGCAAGAAATAAAACTACAACCATTCATTCAAGAAGTTTTTCAGAAAAATACTTACATATCACCAAGAAAAGGCATTGCAAACTCTAGTTGTAACACCTTCCATTAAGATAAATACCAAATTATGCCAATAAAATCCTCCTTCAACAAGTGTGCATCACTAAATCATCCAATAACCCAAGAGAGGGCACAAATTTCAGACCTCACTAATGAGTTAGTGAGTTGTCTTGAACAAATGAGAGTGAAAACCCTCAATATATACTATATCAATGACCTAATTTTACTTTCAGGTCATAAAAAGGTCGACAAGGCCAAAATACTAAAAATAAAACTGTTTTACATTAAATGACAAATTAAAAACCTAATGAAGCAACATAAGGATGTCATCCCCTTTCTAGGGTGACATTAGCCCCTTCTAGGGAAAATGCTGCCTCCAGGAGAAAAACATTAACCCCCCTTGGGCTTCTCCATGATACCACACGTGGAAAACTGCCCTGTCCATTTGCCAAAATGTCCATGAAGCAAGGATGATGTCATGGACCTCATGGTTGATGTCCTAGGCCTTCCAAGGCCAACGTTTGACTGAAAAGGGCACAACCCCCTAGGTTAAGCTCTACCAGGGTGCCTCTGGTGGAACGTCCTCCTCTTCTCTGGTGCAAAGCCCTTGATCCATCTCTATCCTATCTCTACCCCTTGATGGGGTCTCAACATCCATCTGATCGTCTCTTCAACCCCATGGAGGTACGAACTGGTCATCTCCCCATGTGTACCGATCCAAATGGTACCTGTCCATCGATCATGATCCTGCACATCAAGAGTTATGCCCTCCATGGGATTATAAGTAACAGGGATAATAGAAATGTCAATCACATATCATCATCAATATTATTAAACATGTGCATAAAATCCCTAATACATCAGCTAAAATCTCAAAGACATTACACAAGCCTACAATACAAGTTTGGAGAAAATGACAGGGAGTCCTATTGGGCTAGTGTCCACTAGAAAATGAATTTTTTGGAAGAGATTTCATCAGAGCCATGTAAGTGGGTGAGGTGGTCAAGGGATGTCTTGGTAAGTGGGTGTAGGGGAAGCAGAGGATGCAGGGTTTTACCTGTGGGTGCCTTTGTAGAAGGTGAGCTACACCTGTCATGGATGCAAATCTTTCCAAGACGATGCCTTTTTTCTTTTATTCTTTATTTCTTTTTCTTCAAGAGGCTAATGAAGGGACAATGTCCTGGCATGGTGACCAATGGTGACAACATTACCCACAAGTACTTTTGAACAAATGAGAAGGATGGCTTGTGACGAGACCCCCTTTCCCTTGGCCATGCAACCAAGAGTCACTACCATGGCATGGAAACCAGATGGTGGTAATGTCATACTGCTAGGTACCCATGGACCTAATTCATTTGCTTATGATGAGACCCCATATACTCTTACTAGGTATTGTTTTGTTATTTTTACGGGTCCCTCTTGTTTCTTGCTGTGAATCCTTTTATTCCTTTCTCGGGGATCCATGGGCGAAACATCTCTAGGTTTTATTCTTAGGATTTTATCTTTTGCCAATTTGATTTTTCCTTCTGGGCCTTTATCCCCTTCTTCCCACGAGGTAAGGTGCAATATTGTAAATAGGTCAACCCATTTCTCAGACAAGTGCAAGGGATAGATGGATAGGAAGAGAGATAAAAAAGTGGTGTTATGATGGTAACGGATGATGGATTTTTAGAAGCCCTCCCGAGTGGAAAACCAAAACCTATGGGCATAGGCTTACTAGGGCATCCTGTCAATCCCCCTAGACATGGTCAAGTGGGCAAGCCTAAGATCCAAGCATTTGTTATAATTAAAAGGAATCAGATGCACATATTCAAGGGTTTTGATGATCAAAGTGACACATACCATGATACCTAGACTCATCACCTCATGGAGCAAGAACCATCTCCGACACAAGAAAAAACTGATGGTGATGGATGGTGCTACTGCTGAAAAGATAGAGGCACTGAAAGGAAGAAAAGGTGGGCCCTCCAGGGCCATGCTAAATTCGATCCGTCTCTTGGTACTCCATGTCCAGTACCTGTGGGACTTGAGACATGATCTCCTAGTTATCCCTAAAAGTGGGGAATAACATCTGGCTCCAACTCAGGGACATGTGCTCACCGTAGAGCACATGACAACCTTAACATCTCTAGCATAACTTGTTTACCTGCTTGATCTCAATAGCAATATCAGTAACAAAATGGGGCGGTAATGCCACCCCATCATACATATAATATATAAGACTGAAATAAAGCAATCAATAGTGTGAATGTGAAAGAAAACTAACATGTAATGCAAATGGTATAATACACGAATGAAAAAATGCCTACTTACCTGTTGGATGGATGTTGGGTGTAGTCAAACAACTAGTAAATCCAATCCAGGAATGTCCCACAATACCTACCTTTGTGCTTCATCATAAGCTAGAATAGTGATAAGTTAAGCACAACAACACCATGAGTTAGGAAATGCATTGTATCTACGGATTCTATAAGGTCTAGCTCATGGAGGCGTGTGGGAGGGAAAATTCATGCCCAATCAACTTCTGAGGAAAGCACTCAATCCACTTAAAGAAGTAGTCATGAAAATTCCACAGTCCATAATACTGGCTTAAAAGGTCTGCAAACTAGATAAGTAGGATGTCCTCATACTCTGAAGCCTAGGAGGGGATTGACAAGGATGTAGCAGACGACTGGAAAATTCTCAACGAAAAGTTGAAAAACCGAGATGACAGACTCAAACTTTTAGTATTCAACCAACCCTCTGATTCTAGAGCTCACCCCTTAGGAAACTCAATATAAAAGACATATCTCCCAGCTACAACTTTAGAGACACATCAAAGTAAAATAATGGGAGGTGGCTGAAAAAAATTGTCACGAGAGTCCTTCAGGCACACAATGCCCTCACTCCTATCAAGACCTGAGCATAATGGTGGCTGGTAATATTTTTCATGGAAATAATCCAAACGCTCAGGGGAGTACTCATCAAAAGCTTCAATGTATGACCTAAAAATATCAGGAGGACAAGGTGCTAGGTCATCCTTGGGTGTTTGGGGAGCATCGGTGAATATATCATCCTCTTGCTACCACTACTCAAAATCAAAAGTAATTTTTTGTGGTAACTATGAAGGAAACAATTGGGAATGATTCTAAATGTCGTAAATAGGGTCGATATAAGAAATGAGCACATCCCATTTACGTCTTCCAACATGTATGAATTCGTCAATATCAATTATTTTAGTATCAGTATCATAACATGGAGGATTCAAAACATCCAACACTTCTCTACTCTCTACATCACAAGATAACGAATCATTAAAAAATTGGAAGGGGAAATAATTCACCTTGCTTAATCCTTCCTCTTCAAGTATTTGGATAAATTCATCAAGTGGAAGATTTTCCTCTACACCTTCAGTCTTGAAATATAGAGGATCTATCTTGTCCAAGGGTTCCATTTCTTCTTCACTCTCTGAATCATAGAACAAGGTATCATCAAAAAGCTGGAAAGGAAAATGACTTACCTCATTCCTTTCATCTTATGCAGGAGGGATAGAATCTTGGAGGGCTTCATCAGACTGAGGAGAGGTTACTGGTTCTTCATCCTCATAATTCACGTCTCTAGTTATATCTTTGTTGCATTCTATTGAATCATGGGAGAAATCTTTCTCCTCTTCAAGGGGCTGGCAAGGTTCTTCATAAATCTCTTCTTTCACATCAGAGGGTTCTTGATGTTGAACATGATATGCATTTATGAGATATCCTATAATTGCAGTAGTGAATCCTCCATCTTCCAAAGCTATTGTGAGATTATGAAGTGCATATTCATACGTTTGGCATGATGGTTTGGTAAAATCAATAAAACTACTGATAAGGTGTATGAAATATGATATACCCCTATATTTGCAACAACTCTTCAAACAATCTTGCAAGTAGGATGGCAGAGTGAGTATGAATAATTTTATAATGGCATCCTCTCCTCCCAATTTTATCTCACTCATATAGTCCAAAAAATTTACGATGTGAGGAGTTGGGAGACCACAAAATCTTGGAGAGTTGTTTAGCCATTTTGTATCAAAGTAATTTGGGTATTCTTGAAAACTTTTTAAATCAATAGTCAGATACATTTGTTCCCAGTGTGCCATGATCCCATAACTTTCAAATATCACAGATTTGAGATTAAGGTGGCACCCTAGAAAAGTTCAGTTGAGTCGCCAGATAATTTTCCTGAAACTATCAAAGGATAAGGGAAAGCACCCTAAGTGGAGTCACTAGGTAGGCTTGCAAGATAAGGCTTCTGAGGCAAGGCTTACCGAAAGTGTCGTCTTGAGGATAATTGACTCAGTGTTCCCCGACAATGGTGCCAAAATGTTATCACACAATTTGTAGCAAGGATAAAAGGCTAGATATTGGAGAGACAAACTGGCGTAACAGGAACCAATCCCACCCAATGTCACCATAATGGGATGGTTTTTTCTCTTTAGGGAGGTAATGCCCAGGGGAGACGTCCCCAATGACCTGGGGTTTTGAGAAGGTAAAGGATTACAGGATGAAGTATTACTTGTGTGATTGTCACCTAGGGTTTTGTTCAACAAAATTATAAACATATGCAAGAAATAAAACTACAACCATTCATTCAAGAAGTTTTGCAGAAAAATACTTACATATCACCAAGAAAAAGCATTGCAAACCCTAGTTGTAACACCTTACATTAAGAGAAATGCCAAATTATGCCAAGAAAATCCTCCTTCAACAAATGTGCATCACTAAATCAGCTAATAACCCAAGAGAGGGCACATATTTCAGACCTCACTAATGAGTGAGTGAGTTGTCCTGAAAAAATGAGAGTGAAAACCCTCAATATATACTGTATCAATGACCTAATTTTACTTTTAGGTCATAAAAATTTCGACAAGTCCAAAATACTAAAAATCATATTTTTTTACATTAAATGACAAATTAAAACACTAATCAAGCAACAAAAGGACGTCATCCCCTTTCTAGGGTGACATTAGCCACTTCTAGGGAAAATGCAGCCTCCAGGAGCAAAATGTTAGCCCCCCTTGGGCTTCTCCAAGCTGCCACATGTGCCAAACTTCTCTATACATCTACCAAAATGTCCATGAAGCAAGGATGACATCATGGAACTCATGGGTGGCATCCTAGGACTTCCAAGGCCAATGTTGCACTGAAAAGGGCACAACCCCCCTAGGTCAATCTCTACCAAGGTACCTCTAGTGGAACGTCCTCTTCTTCTCCAGTGCAAATCCCCTGATCCATATTTTCCCTGTCTCTTCCCTCTGATGGGGTCTTAACATCCATATGATGGGCTCTTCAGCCCCATGGAGATCTCCCCATGTGTACCGGTCCAAATGGTACCTATCCACCGGGCATGATCTTGCACATCAAAAACTATGCCCTCCATGGGATTATAAGTCACATGGATCATAACAATGCCAATCAAATTTTTTCATCAATATTATTAAACATGTGCATTAAATCCCTAATACATTAGCTAAAAGCTCAAAGACATTACACAAGCTTGCAATACAAGTTTGGAGAAAATGACAGGGCATCCTATTGGGCTAGTGTCCACTCGAAAAGGAATTTTCCTAAAGAGAGCTCATCAGAGCCATGTAAGTGGGTGAGGTGGTCAAGGGATGTCCTCACAAGTGGGTGCAGGGGAAGCAGAGGATGCAGGGTTTTACCTATGGGTGTCTTTGGGGAAGGCGAGCTGCACCTGTCCTGGATGTAAGTATTTCCAAGCCCATGCCTTTATTCTTTTATTCTTTATTTATTTTTATTCAAGATGCTAATCAGGAGACACTATCCTAGCGTGGTGACGAGTGTTGAAAGTGTTACCCACAAGTACTTTTGCAGAAATGAGAAGGATGGATCGTGATGAGAACCCCTTTCCTTTGTCCATGCAACCAAGAGTCACTACCTTGGCATGGTAACCAGATGGTGGTAATGCCATACTACTAGGTACCCATGGACCTAATAGGTTGGCTTGTGATGAGACCCCATATCCTATGACTAGGTCTTGTTTTGTTATTTTTATGGGTCCCTCTTGTTTCTTGTTGAGAATCCTTTTATTTCTTTCTCGGGGATCCCTGGGTGAAGCATATCGAGGTTTCATTCTTAGGCTTTTATCTTTTTCCAGCTTGCTTTTACCTTCTGGGCCTTTAGCCCCTTCTTCCCATGAGGTAAGGTGCAATCCTGTAAATAGCTCAACCCATTTCCCACGCAAGTGCAAGGGATATATGGGTGGGAAGAAATATGAAAAAGTGGTGTTATGATGGGAGTGGGCGATGGCTTTTCAAAAGCCCTCCCGAGTGGAAAACCAAAATCTATGGGCATAGGCTTACTAGGGAATTCTTTCAATCCCCCGAGACATGGTCAAGTGGGAAAGTGTAAGATCCAAGCATTTGTTAGAAGTAAAAGGAATCAAATGCACATATTTAAGGGTTCTGATGATCAAAGTGACACATACCATGATACCCAGACTCGTTAGCTCATGGAGAAAGAACCATCTCTGACACAATACCAAGTCGATGGTCATGGATTTTGTTGTTGCTGACAATATAGAGGCGCTGAAAGGAAGAAAAGGTGGGCCCTCCAGGGCCATGCTAAATTCGATCTGGTTTTCGGTAATCCATGTCTAGGTCCTATCGGCCTCGAGACATGATCTCCTAGTTATCCCTAAAAGTGGGGGATGGCGGTCCCAACAGTAAACCCTAACTTAGATGAGACACTGATTGAAAACCGGCTTGGTATTTCAATCAATGAACCAGAGTCTCTTAACAGAAACCCTCTAGATGCAACAATGCCAAGTAAGCCTTCATCTACATAATTTCCTGAGAAAGAGACTATTGAATTGGGGGTAATTGAACCTCTTATGCCTAAGATTGATGTCAGCCCGAACATTATTTTGAAGCTAGATGTGGAGGAACCTTGTAAAGCAACGAAAAAGAACTGCACAGACTTAGGATTCAAGAACAAAAAGGCAGGTTGTCTAATTTCAAGGAAATTAAGGAACGCAAATGACGCTGATATGAGCTCGATTGGTTCGATCGAGGTCGATGAGGTCTCAGATCCTAAAATAAAATATTTTCTAGTTTTGGAAGATCCAGATTGTCAAGGTTACAGGAAGAAAGTTATTGTTCCTACTGAACCTTATGACTTTGTGAGAAATTTTCCACCATGCCTCAAAGGTAAGGAGGGGTTCTATGGTATTAGGAATGATCAAAATCAAATAGCAAGTACGTTGGATACACCCATGTTTGACTGTGAACTCCATAGACCTGCCATTCCTCTTGTACAGTGTGATGTTTGTTTCCATTGGATTGAGAAGTATTACATCGATATACCTCTTCTTCAGGCCCTAATCAAAATGGTTACTTCTCAAAATGAATCATTGAGAAAAGAAAATCTCGATCTCAAAATGCATGTAGAGAAGAAGGCTAAACGCATTAAGAGGTCAGGAAACATAGTAATAAAAAACACAACAAGTGTCAAGGCGATAGTAAATTCTGAACTACCCAACCCAGATTTAGTCAATCTTTAAAATGGTAAAACAATTTTTCTCTTGTTTTATTCCTGTTATCTATTTCGAATAAATCAATTTGGAATTTTGATTTTGTTTGCTAAACTAAGACTAGCTACAGAATCTTCGATTATGTAGCCAAGTCTCTTTTTAAATAAAATTAGAAATTAGTTATGGGTAATTTTCTAACTTATTAAATTTGTTTTGTTTTTCAGGAAATAGTATATCCTCTTGCTGATCATCTTGAGGAAACATGTTCGATTATGCATCTGAATGATTAGTAGTTTCTTTTATGTTAGTTTTGTAAAAAAATTGATGAATCCTTGATTAAAACCGACTCTATTATAAGTGGCTCCTAGCCCTCTATTTTTGTAATATTTTTGATTTTATGAGATCCTATCCTATCTTGTGAGATAGGAGAATGTGATCTCAAGTCACTTTAAATACTGTTCATTTTTTAAGCAACAAACATCTTTGGTTGGAATGGGTTATAGGCATGTAATCCTCAGAACTATATGGACATGTAGTTCACATTTTGGCTTTAGACCGATTTGACATTGTTCCATATATGTTTTACCTTTTATATTATGAGATATTGATATGTTACACAACTTTAGCCTCTTTAGCATATGATATTTCATTTTATTGAATGCTTTTAAATTTTGTCTATAACTTCTTGTTTCACATATTATCATTGTGATCATTATATCAATTTTAATATCATGATTTATGTTTTATGTTTAGTTGATTGATAAAATGAATGCTTTACATTAAGATTTATGTTATTGCAATCATTCATAATTATAAGATCACTGTACATACATGTCTATTATTCTGTTCTTATATCCTAGCTGTCAATAAACACCCGGAGTTTATTCAGGAGGCATTAGTACAAGCATGTCATAGATTTATCTCACAGGTGAGACAACTAGAGTTTTGGATCGTACAGATACATAGACACATTATGAAACAAATCTCAGGTTAGCTTTATTTCCATTTAATTTCTGTTATTTTATTTATTATCAAAACACGACAGTTTTAGATTGGTTTTGACCATCACTCTATCCTTGTTTCAAATCATGTTTTATTTATGGTTCTTATATATGTGATTATAAAACAAAAAATATAAAAAAACATGTGCTTTCTTTATCTTCTTTCGAAAACAATTACCAGATATTGATTTTGCAAGGGATTCACTAAAACATGCAACTTGTAATTACTTTGTTCATAATGACATGTTCATATTTATCTTTCTATTTAAAACATTTGTAAATAATTAGATTAAAGTATATGTATTATTATAGTCTTTAGCATTAAGTAGTTTATTTATTTTCTTTGTTTTAGGACCCTAGTTGGCTAATGGAGCCATTAAACCCATCAGAATAGATTACACCAAATGGCTTAGTTTATTTAGACAAACCCAGTCTGGATCTATTCTTCCAGTTGATGGCAGGTCAAATTTGCCTGTCAACAAATGGGAATAGAAGGATGGTCGAGGTCAATTTAATGATTAAATGCTTCACCCCGTAGCCTTTCATAATTCCAGATTTATAAATTCTTCTTCTATGTTATCTTATAATGCACTACAAGGTAGGTTAGATGACAAGCTAACTATTTGGAGTCAATCTCTTCAAATTCTTAATTTTTCATGGCTCCCACCCAAATCACCATGTTGGAACATGCTTTCAATGTCACATTACCATTTATTCCCAACAAGACAACTGATCTCTTTTTAGAACTCAAATTTGATGGTTAAGGGAACACATTTGCAGTAGACCATATTTCTATTTTTTTTTATAAATGTTTAAGACATAATATCATTGATCCTAATGTTACATGCAGATTGTTCACTCTCACTTTCCGAGGTTGCGTTAAATATTGGTTTGAATCTTTTTCGGCTATTTCGATTCATTCTTTGTCTGAGTTTGTAATTGAGTTTTTATCAGATTTTAGCAATTATGATTATGATGAATTAAGTGAAGAATTAATTTTCTTAAGTAAAGAAAATGGTGAATCATTCAATGATTTTGTAATTAGGTTCATACATGTTTGTACTAGATTCCCTTTGAAATAAATTCCACTTATTAATGAATGGTTGGAATATCTTGTTTCTCTCTCAGAAAAGCAAAATTAATTAATTGTTAACCAATCTGAATTGAGCACTAACACTCAATCTCAAGATGGTTCAAATTTTGATGTTGATCTTGAAGATTTTGAAGCACCACAATTTTTGTCAACTTCTTTCATTTTGGCAAATCATGACAAACATCATCTTTTATAAAATGCATTTGTCACCTCTAATCATTCTTTGTCAACAATTTTTCCTCCTGTCGAAGAAGAAACCTTGATTTTAAAAGATTACAGTTGTCACACACTCATAGATTTTATAATAGTTTCAAAAGTAAAAGAGGCCGAGTGTAAAGTGGACGATAAAAATTCCCCTAATTTAGTTGAAAATATCCATGATCAATCGGTAGGAGACAAAATCATTAGGCAAACTATTAATCAACCTTCTATCTCTATTGATTTGCTCTCAAATTTTCCCTTACACAATGAACCAAATTGTCTCTTAGAAATTGTCTCGTATTCTTTAAAAGAGAATACAACAGAGGTTGATCAGTTTATATGAGAGGAACAAAACCAGATTTTGAAATGCATATACCTATCATTTCAAGATATGCATTTCATCTCCTCAATTATTCTCCATATTATTCCTTGTACCCTGATATTTTTTATCCCGATGTTGTGCAATTGTGTGTTCCATATTACCTTGGAGAGAACTCAACATTATATAATCAGGTACAAATTAATAGAATAGAAGATAAAGAAGAAAATAATTCTGCCCATGAACATATTAATTTTTATTCTCATCAATCATCCGTGGGTAAATCAAGAAATGATTTGAAAGAGTCTCAAATTTCATCTTCCATTGATCCATCTCAATTTGTGATTAAAAAAGGATCTAAATTTTTCCATGATCAATTATTTGAGGTTGAAAAGTATAATCGACCAAATATTATTACCAATGATGATTATTTAAAAATGTTGGTCGTTCCATTTAGTTCACCTCAAATAGTTAATCTTGAAATATCAAATCTCAATGGAAAGTTTCAAGAGAATGAGACACTTCTTTTTCGATCGAGAATCATGATAAGTTCTCGCCATCTTGATTCAACCTTTTTACAAGATTCTTTCCTTGATAGTCTAATACTTTATTCTCATCAAGAATATTTATCGTATGTGATTCTTTCAAACAACCCCATGCTACTAATTGCATGCATTATGATAGGATTGCAAATTGGTTGGAGTATTCATATCTCGAAAAGTTTCCAGGGAATGGTAAGATTATCTTCACTTTATTTAGATATCAAGGAGGTAACTTTGATACACTCTTTTTATATCCTTCAGATGGAGAAAATATGGAATGAAAGGAAAATTGTTGGGAGGATGGGGCACTTCAGTCTAGGCCGATGGTTACGTCAGGTCCCCATAACTCTCACAAGCTTCAGAATCTCATATTTTCATATTTTTGTGACCCATATAATGACAAAATTGTAGAATGGCTGGAGGATTCATACAAAAAGAATGTTCAAGGGAATGGTAATATTATGCTTGATTTGTTTTTAAATGATGATGATAAAGGTAAGGATGATATATTTTTGTCATTTTTTGATATACTACCATTCTTGTTAGTAATATTTGATTTTGTTTCCATTGCAGGATTGGAGTTACTCCGATGGCTACATTGGAAGCATGACTTCACATAGTATTTTGATTTGTTTAGTAGTTAGGGTAGGTTTAGGAGTAGGTCTTCTTTTAGCTTTATTTTTCACTGTTTCTCCTTGTAATAATGCAATCATGAGCACAAGTAGGTGCACCAAGAGAACCATAATATGATTGTTGTCAGGGGAGTCCATTTTGTCCATTTTCTCTCAGTGTTTCGTTGAACATTTCTTTTCAAAAACACAGTATCATCATGAAATTTTTTAAATGAAACGTAAAGAGATAAGTAAATCTGAGATGTAAATTCAACCCTGACCCAAGGTGCTAGGAATAGGACTACAATCATATTAATGAGGATTTTTCTATTTTCTTTTAGGCTCTCAAGAAATATTTCACATGATGATTTATGTTCTATCCTTTTGTAAATATTTATGATTTTTTTTCTTTTTCTGTTTTTATTTTGGTTCTTTTCATTTTGTTTGATTATTTTGACTTGTTTTCTGAATAATTATGTCTGATTCACCATTTCATTTATGGAAGGGAAATCATAATTTTTATCAACGAGCAACAATTGACAACTCTTCAAAGAATCAATGCTATAAATGCTAAAACTCAGATGAGCATAAGTAAATTTCTGTTCAAAACAGTGTTCCTAGTTTCTTTTTAAAATTACGAGAATACACGATTATCATTAAACTCTTAATGCTATCCTTTTTTAAGGAAAACAAATCTATTATACCTTCCTATCCTCGAGATGGTTTCTTAACAAAAATATAAGTGTTTAGATCATGATGAAGGTCATCAAACGAGAAAATAAGTTGTAAAAGATCAAGTTTTGTTTTCAAAATCTGAGATTTTTAGCATCACCCCACTCTCTTGAAATACCATTAAGTTTCTGTAAACTTGTAAAAACATTATAGAGATTTGAAAGCACTGCAAGGTGTGGGAAGTGTCTATAAAACCATTGGGATACTGAACAGGTCTACTGGCAGCAGGTAAATGCATGCATGATGCCAAGGCAACTTCGCCGAGGTACTGAACAGGCCTGCTGGCAGCGAAGTAATGTCGGGTTCAAGAAAATTATCAGGTATGTCTTTTTGGAATTGATCAAAAGTAAAGATGTTCTTTATCATGGATGGGAAAATCTTGGGCATGATAGAGGTGTTAGAGTGGGTTAAATGACATCCCTATTGCGGCTGTGGACGTCTGCTGGTAGTAGTGGCCATATCAACAATATCAGAGTCAGTTTCCTAAACATCGTTTTGCTCATAATCTAAACTTGATACCAGATTGCATTTTTTGATAGAAACACATCTGATGCTAGACTATGTTATTTTCTGATTTTTGATCAGAATGCTTGACTTGTTGTCAACTATTTCTTAAAATTTCATTTGTCTGCTTCATCCTAACGTGAATTTTCTGGTGATGCAAATATAAATGCTTCGCCCAATACGTCGCCATTGTTGGCAGCCAAATATGATTTCTTGATATTTGATACAATCGAAAGAGATTACACTTTTTTTTTATCTACCATCACCTCGAATCTATAGACATCCTTATGAGTTTGGAAATGATTGTTGGTTTGAAGCTTGCCTTATTTTTACTATTTTCATTTTCGTTTGTTTTATTTTTAATTCATGACTGTAAGCATGAATTAAACATAAAACTTAGCTTGGTGTTATAATTTTTTGTTCCTTACAAACATTTTTTTAAAAGGTCACCCATATTTAATTGAAATCCAAATCTAATGGTTGAGTGATCTATTCTTGATGTTTTTTTTTTGATATGTCCGTTATATGGTTTGATAGTCTATTTTCGATTTGTGAAGATATTTTGATGTTTTGATAGTTCTCTCGCGAATTCAATGATCATATCAATAGACATGCAAATGAATACATGCCTGCCATACTTGCATCCTTACCTCACCTCGTTGGATTAACGTATTAATGAGCCATTCATTGCATACATAGGGTTTCAATACTCTGTATGTCTGGCTCTCATTACAAGGAATGGTCAAGAATTTACGATCAAACCCTTGGTTTTTACTCCCAGTACTTGTGCTATGATAACACACAGGCTTTGTTATGGTCATTTCTCCACTATCCATTTGGATTTGTTCCTGTTTCTCCTACCATTAAAACCTAAAACTGTTTTGGGTTATCCCTGTTACATTCTGGTTGCATTTGTCATGGCTCCTGTCATTTGCTTGGATTTGAATGGGTGCCATGCTCTACTCTCTCATGACGATGCGATCAAGGACTTAAAAAGCCAAGGCTGGGATGTTTTCCTTAAAATATTTGAAGGCTATAACCTTTAGGTGGTGTAAGCTTTCGCGCAGACCTTAGATGGTTGCAGAGAAAAATTTGGGGATACACAATTAGAGTTAACCGAGGGGTTTGTAAGTGAAGCAATAGGGATTCCAGCGAAGGGTGAAAAATGGTTCAAAAATGCCTGAATTGAAGGAGTACCTTGGAGCCTATTTATGATATCTCGAAAGATCAACTGTTGTGAAAAAGGTATTTCCATTTGATTGGTTAAACCTAGGTGGCATAGCTTGTTGTTGATTCTTAAACAATTCATGACCTATGAAGGGCGATACAGATTGGTCTTCCTCTACCACATCTACTTACTCATGCATTTCATTGGTTTTGAATTAGACATTCCATTTTATTTGTTGAGAAGTCTCTATAAAATGTCCAAAAGATATAAGAGACAAAGTTTTGATTCAAGTTTGTTCCATCATGGATTGATTAAGATTCTATTGATTCATCACTTGTCGACCGTGGGTGACTGTTGGGATATTTTTTTGATAAGGAATGGTTTTTCCCAAACTGTCCCTACAGTAAACCCTAACTTAGATGAGCCACTGATTGAAAACCGACTTGGTATTTCAAACAATGAACCAGACTCTCTTAACAGAAACCCTCTAGATGCAACAATTCCAAGTAAGCCTTCATCTGAAGAATTTACTGAGCAAGAGATTGTTAAATTGGGGGTAATTGACCCTCTTATGCCTAAGATTGATGCTAGCCCAAATGTTATTGTGAAGCCATATGTCGAGGAACCTTGTAAAGCAATGAAAAAGAACTGCAGAGACTTAGGATTCAAGAACAAAAAGGAAGGTCATCTAATTTCAAGGAAATTAAGGAACCGAAATGATGCTCATATGAGCTTGATCGGTCTGATCGAGGTCGAAGAGGTCTCAGATCCTGAAATAGAAGATTTTCTAGTTTTGGAAGATCCAGATTGTCAAGGTTACCGAAAGAAAGTTATTGTTCCTACTGAACCTTATGACATTGTGACAAATTTGCGACCGTGCCTCAAAATTAAGGAGGGGTTCTATGGTATTAGGAGTGATCAAAAGAAAATAGCAGGTAAGGTGGATACACCCATGTTTGACTGTGCACGCCATAAACCTGCCATTCCTCTTGTACAGTGTGATGTTTGTTTCCATTGGATCGAGTGGTATTACACCGATATCCCTCTTCTTCAGGCCTGAATCAAAATGCTTACTGCTCAGAATGAATCATTAAGACAAGAAAATATCGACCTCAAAATGCACGCAGAGAAGAAGGCTAAACACATTAAGAGTTCAAGAAACATAGTAATAAAAAACGCAACAAGTGTCAAGGCGATAATAAATTCTGAACTACCCGACCTAGGCTTAGTCAATTTTTAAAATGGTAAAATAGTTTTTCTCTTTTTTTATTCATGTTATCTATATCAAATAAATTGATTTCAAATTTTTATTTTTTTTGCTAAACTAAGACTGGCTATAGAATCTTCGATTCTGTAGCCAAGTCTCTTTTTAAATAAAATTAGAAATTAGTTATGGGTAATTTTCTAACTTATTAAATTTGTTTTTTTTTTTAGGAAATAGTAGATCCTGTTGCTGATCATCTAGAGGAAACATATTCGATTATGCATCTGAATGATTAGTAGTTTCTTTTATGTTAGTTTTGTAAAAACTTTGATCAATCCTTGATTAAAACTGACTCTATTATAAGTGGCTCCTAGCCCTCTATTTTTGTAATATTTTTGATTGTATGAGATCCTATCCTATCTTGTGAGATAGGAGAATGTGATCTCAAGTCACTTTAAATACTGTTCATTTTGTAAGCAAAGGAAATATTTGGTTGGGATAGGTTATAGGCATGTAATCCTTAGAACTATATGGACAAGCAATTCACATTTTGGCTTTAGACTGATGTGACATTGTTCCATCTATGTTTTACCTTTTATATTATGAGATATTAATATTTTACACAAATTTAGCCTCTTTAGCATATGATATTTCATTTTATTGAATGATTTTAAATTTTGTCTATAACTTGTTGTTTCACATATTATCACTATGATCATTATATCAATTGTAATATCATGATTTAGATTTGATGTTTAGTTGATTGATAAAATGAATGCTTTACATTAAGATTTATGTTATTGTAATCATTCATAATTATAAGATCACTTTACATACATGTCTACTATTCTATTCTTATATCCTAGCTGTCAATAAACACATGAAGTTTATTCGGGAGGAATTAGTACAAGCCTGTCATAGATTTATCTCATGGGCGAGACAACTGGATTTTTGGATCGCATAGTGACATAGACACATTATGAAACAAATCTCAGGTTAGCTTTATTTCCATTTAATTTCTGTTATTTTATTTATTATCGAAACATGATAGTTTTAGATTGGCTTTGACCATCACTCTATCCTTGTTTCAAATCATGTTTTATTTATGGTTCTTAGATATGTGATTATAAAACAAAAAATATAAAAACATGTGCTTTCTTTATCTTCTTTCAAAAAAAATTACCAGATATTGATTTTGCAAGGCATTCACTAAAACTGGCAACTTGTTACTCTGTTCATATTTATCTTTCTATTTAAAACATTTGTAAATAATTGGATTAAAGTATATGTATTATTATAGTTTTTAGCATCAAGCAGTTTATTTATTTTCTTTGTTTTAGGACTCTAGTTGGCTAAAGGAGCCATCAAACTCGTTAGAATAGATCAAACCAAATGACTTGGGTTATTTAGACAACCCTGGTCCGGATCTATTCTTCTAGTTGATGGAAGGTCAAGTTTTCTCGTCAACACTAGGTAATCTCATAATATAGATTGAATAATGCAACGTTTGGAGCTATCAAAGTAATTCATAATATGGTGTAGTTGCAACACTAAACTTCCTAGAATTTCTCTCTACGATTTTCTTTTTAATAGACAGTGAATTAGTTGGCAATTTGCCTAGCAAATGTAGTGCCTTGGGAAATTTTCTTGGATTTATTACGCAACATTTTACACCACAATGTTCTGAGAGATTTGCCTAGTTTTTAAGCAACGATTTCACCCAGTTTTTACACCGCAATTTGCCTCGTACCTCACAGTGATTTACACAGTACCCACCCAACAATTTTGGGCTTGACTCTCTGCATTGAATGATTAGTCTCTGTGTTTTTCGAATGATAAATCTCTGCATTATTGAATGATAATCTCTGCTTTTGTGAATGATAAATCTCTTCATTTTGAATGATAAACCCATTATTTTATATATTAGCAAGTAACATGATTGCAGGTATTGCATGGTTTGACAACTTGTATTTGTTCAATATGTTAACCCCTGATGTTTAATTTATTATTCTTGAGTTGGAGAAATGCTAAAGTCACATTTGCAGCAATCAATAAATCTATTATTCTTGTTTTCAGGCACATAAATTCTAAACCCTTGTCCACAACCTTCAATAACATGCTAAATCCGTCACTTGCATTAAGTGTGGTGTTGGCACACAGAAATGTAAGTCTTCATGTGCATTTAATCTTCTATCGTCACTCATAAATGAAAATTATTCACCAACAAAATTAGGCATGCAACACTACATAACTTGCACCAATTCATTCACATCCATCATCCATCTATTATCAATTTGTTGGTCTTCTTCATGCAGACAAAATGTCAATCCCTAACATATTGTATATTGTTTGTTGAGATCAATTAAATATCTCATAGTCTTGTTCTACCATAGTTTTATCAATCTAACCATTTTTTGTTTTTGTTTGAAACAAATATGAAAAACTCTTTTCAGCATTGTTAGGATGCAACCTTTGACCATTTTATCTCTACTATTGTTCTAGAAAATTGAAATGAATTATACACAGTATATGAAATTATTAAATATATATATTTTTCACACACACACACACACACACACACACATATATATATATATATGGAGTCTGACTTCAAGATATATATTTTTCACATTGCGTTGCTATATTGTGCATTCCCGATGTGGGTGTATTGTTCGTTGTAATTGATGTTGGTACTTGGTTCTGTAACGCATTAATATGATTTATTTTTCTCACCGTAGAGGTTTCTAGTTACTGTTTGTCGAAGTCATTGTGTTGGGATTGATTTATGTTTTTTTTCCCCTGAATTGCATACGTTGTGTTTGTCTTCAAGTTGTGTTGATTAATTGTTGTCGTGGTTACTTTCCTGCTTAAAAAAAATAAAAAATTCACTTGGTTTTCTTTGCACGTAGTCATAACGATAGGGTTCGTTACAGTTAATACTACCAGAGGATTAGGTGAAGAGCTCAATGAATCCTTGGTTGTACAAAAACTTTTGAGATCACTTCTCTTGAAGTATGATGCTAAGGTCTCTTCCATTGAAGAAACTAGGGACTTGACCAAAATGACAATGGATGAATTACATGGGTCTCTTATAGCATATGAAATGAGAGCAGGAACAGAAAGTGACCAGCCAAACAATGAATCAACCGTTAAAGCCATAAATAAGACAAAATATAAGGATAATGACCTTGATGAAGAAATAGAAAATTTTGTAAGAAGGTTCCAAAAGGGAAATGGAAGATACAAAGGTAAGTTTCTTCTCAAATTATTTAATTGTGGTAGAATACGACATATTGTTGAAAAATGATACTATAAAAAGAGAAGTATCAACAATAAAAAGAGATTCTACTCCAAGGGTGATGACATCTCCTCATATGAGAGTGATGAAGAAGATAATTATGGAGGAGAATTCCTCTTCATAACCCAAGAAACCCAGGATGATGATCACAAGAGTTCTAAAGAAGAAGAAATAATTTCTGAAGAAGATTCAGATGAAGAAACCAACCTTGATTCCTTTTGGGGATACAAAGACAACATAGAGAGTGAACAAGAATATGAGAATCTTGAAAAGTTGACACATGTTGAAATTTAAAATAACAAGCTTAGAAACACA